>JAQJVL010001926.1:0-134914 GCA_035578905.1 Stictocephala bisonia | reverse complement strand
GTTGGACATCCCAAGTAAAGTCCTTAATGATCCTTTTTGGCACACTAAAATTTCACTTAAGAGTTTTTGTATTGGTCCCCTTTATTAATAATCATGACAATTTCTCTAACAGCAGGTGGTAAGATTTCTTTTTGGATCTATAATAAGGTATATAGTAAAAAAATACATTTTATTTGCCCCAGAACCCAATTTTTTTTGTGTTTACCACAATGATTTCGGTTTTAAATTCATTTTTAAGTGGTAGTATTAAAAAATTAACTTCATACTAAAACTAAATTAAATTTCTTATTATAAAGCATCGCCTATCTACCCTACATTACTTTTATTTTTGTGAACATGACTTCTCCCAATTTGTTTTGCTTTATTCTATAGCCCCACAAAAATTAAATGCTTTTATTCTCAAGGCCCCAAAAAAAGTGGCCTTTGATTTTTTCACTAAGCTCCAATTTGTGTTGCCTATTTTCTCACAGACCACAAAAATTTAAATGCTTTTACTTCTCAAAGGCCCCCAAAAAACAGGGGCGTTCTGACTTTCACTGAGCCCCCAGTTATGTTAGCCTTACTTCTAAAAACCCCACAATAAGTAATGATCTTACGTCTCAAAGACCCCAAAACAGTGTCATTCTGACTTCTCACTAAGCTCCCAGTTCATGTTAGCCTCATAGTCACATCTTTTGTGGTTACTATTAAGGCCTACTTGAACTAAAAAATATCTCTTGAACCTCTTCTACCTTGAAATATTTCACCGTTAAAAAGCCACTCGTCATATTTTCTACTCCAATTGTATTCATTACTTTATCTCCAAAAATGTTGGGTCCACTTTTATTATTTATTTAAATGATCTCTCTAAGTTATTAAAATAGATTCTGTAAGATGCTATCTCTTGACGATGGTTTATGTGTAACCTCAACAACCAAAAATGCAATTTTAGAATTTCCCTCTTTTTTATGGAAAGAATGATATAATGGAAGATCTTTGTCCCTTATTCTTAACTTAGAAATAACCCAAGAACAGGGACATTCTGGCCCCATGTGAGGCTCTCTGCCAAAACCAAATATGGAGCCCCTTGCCTGACTGATTGACATTAGCCCCCAAAACTACTAATAATGATTTTTTGCACTACTTTGTCCATGAATAATAAGTACAATTAATAATGTAGCTAGTTGGAAAATACTTATAAATGTGGTTAGGTGAAAGACAAAATGCATTTTTATCTTTTCGTCTGCAAACTCTTTGAGGTCAACTAAAAACTTACTCCTATCAATTTAAAAAATATTTGCTGACCCTTGAAGCATATTTTCAGGGATGTTTTCAGTTCTTTTGATTGCATTACATTATTTTAGATCCAGCCATGAACAACCTTATAATATACTCTGATTGGTAATATACAACAATGCCTACACAATCAAGTGTATATTATGTATTATCTTGTATTGTTCTGGGAATAAATGCATTCGATTTGATATCCAATACTATAATGAATATTAAAAAGGAGAGATCACTATTTTACATCAATCCATTAGCTTGCTTTAACATCTATTTTTCCATTCCAGAATTTTCACTGCCTTGATAAATTCCTTTCATAATTTCACATTTCAAAATTACATGACTTCTTGGCTTTTAGCATCTCTAACTGAAGTTTAACATATACTACCTTTGCTATTTTCAGTTCATGGTTAGATCGCTTCTATATACATTATAGGTTCTTGTCGGGTAGAGAATGTTAGTGTTTCTGTTAAATGAACATGGAGGACCACTGCTCTTCCGGAGCAGACGGGGGAATACACTAAGGACGGAAATAATGAATTAGAGAGAATTGACTCACCACAGAGATTGGTTGACCACGTATCCAACAGGAGACACTTTTGGTAATCCAGTTTCCCTTCCTTTGTCACAGTTCTAAAGCACTGAAGAGTAGTCGCGGAAGTATGAGCGTTTCGAAAGTCCATAAGACCAACCACGTACCACAAAAACGAGGTTCTTGAAGGTCTGGACGAGCAGCACAGAGTTAGAGAGAGTTAAAGAGGTACAATGAGAATTAAAGAGGCACACAATCACTAAGTATTGAGTTGGGTAAACGAGACCCGCAACCTTACACTCTGAGAGACTAAGCGTGTGTGTGTGTTGTGGGGCGCGAAACCGTCGCCTGAGGAGAGTTTATTCTGGAGCACCAATGAGAGCTCGAATTTGGGGTGGCGTGATGTTTATTATAAGGGCAGATAACCCTCTCTCTCTCTTGGCTTTAGTGAAAATGTGAAATACCAAAAATCAAATCTTATAACTACAGAATATATCAACTATGTACAATCATCTTATTACCTAAAAGTTCTTCTTCATCTCTGTGTAAATTAAAATTGGGAGTCAGTAAAAAATAATTGGATCAGTATCATAATAATATTATTTATTTGGCCTTTTTCACATCTTTAACACATCAATATATTACAATCATCGATTCTTAAATTACTCCTTTGTTTGAATTTTCCATCGGTCAAAGTAATTTTGAATGCATATCCTAAAAGTATATTTAGGATCTTTGCCACTTTTTTCACAACTTTAGTTGCCTTGAGGGTTACACCATTCTGTCACATGTACATGCGGGAACATATATATATATGGTGAGTTTTAAGTCAATTACACCCTAACTTGTTTCCACAGTTTCCAAAATATTTGCTTTTTGAATATGCCATTAAATTAATACTAACCCACTTTACATTTAGGGTGTGTTTGTTTGCATTAACAAACATCTGTGTTTGTTTTAGCCACGACAAAACAGTTGTAATTAGGAATATACATAGGCAATGACCAATTAAATAAAATAACAAAATAATTAAAAATCAAAGAACGACACATCCTTTTCAAATTCTGATTGCGTTATCGTTTTCAGCTTAAAATGCTGGTGTTAAATGACACATCACATGTCCAAGATCCTATTCAAAATTGTGAAGTTGACATAGGTCAGCTTTTGACTCCTAAAGGTGAAGTTGACTCCTAAGTTTTGAACTCCAAGTGACCTCTAAATATAGTATGGATTGATATTAATTTAATAACATGTTCAAAAAGCAAACATTTTATAAACTGTGGGAACAAGTTAGGGGATAACTGACATAAAGCTCACACTGTATGAAGGAACACTTATTACACTTGTCAGATGTATCACTTAACAAACAATCAAGACTCAAAAAAGTAAAAAAGTAACGTTTGATTCTTAGTCCCGCAGTTTTATAAGGCTAGAAAATTAGTCTAAATATCTGTTAGCTTAAACTTAATCATTTATCTACCTTGTCTTAAAACATTTTACTTCTCTCTTAATTTTTGTATAGACTTTATTCCTATTTTATATTCCAATATCAACTCATATATATATATATATATATATATATATATATATATATATATATATATATATATATATATATATTGGAATGTAATTACCTTCCACATTGTCTTTAAAAATAAATTACCTAAGTTATTTTTATTGTCATTCTTAAAAATTGCATAATGTAATCAAATTAATCCTACAATTCATTCACTATACTATAAACAAAACATTTAACATACACTGGTTGCTATTAACACGCTTTTATTATTCTTTTAGAAATTCATATAACCCCATCACTATTTTGGTCAACGTTTCATCAATCTGAAAATTTAAATGATGTTGATATTTTAAATATTCCTGAATTCAACCATTTTTAATTTTAAAACTAAGTTTGTTAGAGTATTAGTATTAGAGGCTTTACTTCAAAGTTAACATTATCTTAATGTTAAAAAACTATTTAAGATTTGCCTCTTGTCAAAGGAAGTGGTCAGTGTTGTAAAATCCAAACCAATTGTTTACTATTTGTATTTTCTCAATCGTTTTTGGCTGAAAAACTATGCTGTGATTTTTATTAGCCACTAATCAAAGAAAAATTTTATAATGATTGGGATGATATAATAATATATAAGTTTAGAGCTATAGGATAAATACAGTTTTTTATTTACAAAATAACTAGTTTTATTAGAGTGACAATAATGTTTTGTTGTGCACCGCTAATCATTTCTTCTTGGAACATTAGAAATTGACAAGTCAGATTTTTTTTTCAGTGGGGATCCAAAATTTGTGAAACTTGGAACAATAGATCTAAAAAGCAGCGAGCATGTAACAATACCAATAGAGAAAATAATAAGACATCCCAAGTATGCGAATAAGCTCAATGATATTTCTTTAGTAAAATTATTAACGGAAGTGGAATTTACAAACTATATACGTCCTGCTTGTCTTGACTATTCTGGTATAATAAAAGAATCAACAGCCATGGCTTCCGGGTTTGGTGTTACTGAAGATGGTGAGTTCGGTTTACAAAAATATCATATTAGTTACATAGGGCTTGCTTCGCTCTCCTTTATATCTGGCGAGGGTACTTCGCCCCATCAATCTAGATTACAGCTTGCTTAACTTACATTGTAAAATAAATCAAAATTTAAAAACTTATCATAACTAAAGACCAAGATCAGAATTACTAAGCAACAATGTGCTGTGAAAAGTGTTCTGAACTCAAGTCCAGTACCGTAGCACATTTATCACCATTATACATAAGTATTATTTTTAATTCTGCAAATAATAGCCTGGCAGTTTGAGAAAAAATTCATCCCAATTTAAAATTGACTACTGAATAAAAAAATCTAAAGCTACTCATACATTACGTACTTGGTTCCCGTTGACCAGCAATCTGATTGCCGGTGACCAAATTGCCCAATATATGGTGCCAAGGTTGCTAGCAATTTTGAGGTTGCTCAGCGATCTTCAGATCGCTCGATATTCCCAGTTGATCTACCAACTGGAGATTGCTTGGCGACCAGATTGCCGAGTGTGTGGCGTCAAGCAACCATCATGAGCGATGTCCGAGGTCAACGCATGCACACTACAGTCTAATATTCTCTATTACAATGGCAACAACAATCAATCTATTTTAAATAATATTTGACAAAACCATATGTTTTTGTTTATATTTTAAAAATATATTTTTTAGTTAAAATAGTTAAAATTATAACTATCTTAATGATTTTACAAATAATAATATAATACAATATATTTATGACAGTTACACGTTTTCTTACCCCTTATTTGGCACCTCGTGCTTTACATATATTGCACGCCTAGTGGTAATTGAAAATAATGTTTTTTGACAACACGATGCTTACTTTAAATGCTGAAGAACAGCTGCCTCATGTTGAAAAACAAGTAAAAATCCCCCAAAACACATTTAAAAAAATTAAAAATGACGAGGAACGAAATAAAATTGCAGTATATAATATTTACTGCAATTTTATTTTTACCATACCATATTAGTTAGTACCATGTACCATATTTACTGGTATAATAGTTAGTACCACATTTACTGATACCATAGTTAGTACCACACTTACTGATACCATAGGAAAAAACCCTATTCTGTCTTTCTTCTTTTTTTTCATTCAATACAAAACTATGAATAAGTACCATAACAGCTGCTGTCTCTTCATTATACATGTTGCTTGGTCAATAACCTGCAAAACACTAAGCAGAATATTACCATGCTAGAGATTGCTGGATCGATTGCTTAGACAAAGACACCTTTCAACCGGCGATGTGATTGCTGGGTGATAAAGTTGCTGGTAGTCGAGGAACAGCATCTCCTAATGTATGGGTAGCTTAACAGCATAAACTTTCCTGACCTAACCATAACTAAAAAAGATAACAAACACCAATTCAAAATGTATTGTAAACCAACAACAAATCAACTAATTCACAATACATCCAATCATCCAACATCACTCAAATTAGCAGCCTTCCACATTCATAGGCTACTAACACCCCTCTTACAGAAGAAGATTACCAACAAGAACTCAACATTATCAAACAAATTGCTGTCAATAATGGATATCAGCCGAATTAAAAAGTTAATTAATTAATAAACACAACAAAAAAAACTATTAACAAAAATAACTACATTCATATCATGGATATTAACAAATCTTTACATAATATATTTTCCAAACAAGGATATATAATTACATATATATCAAAGAAGAGTATCAAAAATATACTACAGCACAATTATTCTACAAATAATAATGAAAACAAATACAATAATTCAGGAATATATAAAATTACATGTTCAACTTGTCCTAAATATTACATTGGCCAAACAGGAAGAAGTTTTGGTAAAAGATTTAAGGAACATATACCAATTAACAAACCAAAATTTATCAACGTTTGCAGGACATTTGATTCAAGAAAATTTAGAAATTATTTATGTTGAATCTAAAAGTAAAAAACTAGATGCTATTGAAAAATTGTACGTATACAAATACACAAAAGAAAATCCATCATTATTACTCAACGACCAAATAAAATATCACTCAAATATTATATGTGAGGCGGAAAGCAAAAAGAGACCTCTTGTCAGCAAAGAAAATGTTAAGTATTCACGAAACTACCAATTTTGGTCAAAATTATCGATATTCAATTATCAAACTCTGTTTTATATAGAAAAGGCCTGTATCGGTTATAAGGTCGAGTCAAAGCATTAAAACATTGAATAAAATTTATTTAGATGTCAGTGTTTGGCCTGAGAAAAGGGACCTCTTTATCGTTATGGCAAAATAACATAGGCCCGTCAAAAGGTCCCTTTTCAAAAAGACTAGAAAATAAACATTATTTTAAAAATTAGCCTCCCCTGAATTCTAGCTTCAGTTTAGAGAACTGCGGTAAATGTTGCCTAAATGCAGGACAGTTTCTTGAACGTTTAAAACCATCGCGACAACAGGTACCTTTTCTAAAACAGTATTGGCAGCATTTGAAACAACTGTTTCATTACCAATCAGCTATGACTGCATCACTTTGAGAATTGTACTATAGTAGATGGTAACATTTATTTTTCAATAAGGCGTATTTTTTATTTATTTGAAATTGATAAGGTTCCATTTAAAATAATTTAGAGTAGATAAAAGTAATAAAAATGTCTTTAAAAGTAAATAATGTCCTGTCTGAGAAAAGGGTCGTTATGGGAAATAACATGGGGCCGACAAGAGGTCTCTTTACAAATTTTTAGTTTTGTAATACATTAATTTATAAAAACGAGATTTTAATGGTTTCTGCCGCTGTTTTAAACAACTACAACTGTTATTTTTAAAAAGGAAGTGTTTAGCTTTGTTTTGATATTTGATATATTTCTTAAATATGAAAAATGTGGGATCTATGTGAGTTTAAAGTTTTTAAACCAGTTTTTCTCAAAATGCTGTTAACAATTTGTGAAATTTTAAACTTTTATTACTTAAAGGAAAAAATGTAGAGCCGTGAACACTTTTATGACACCAACTTATTCATAATTTTATGCTTAATTTAAAAATACCAATTACTCAAAATCGATAGTTGCCAACAAGAGGTCTCTATTCGCTTTCCGTCTCACATATTCGATTCTATCATGAAGATACAAGATTAAAAAGTTTAACAATATCTATAACTTATCTATCTACAATTTTATTTAAATTTTTTTAGTATCAGTTGTTTAAATAATTATTCTATAATTAAGTATTTTTATAACCTTTTTCCTTGAATTCTTCCTGGAGGTTTCCTTCCTTCCAGATCTTCAAGATTCTTCTTTGTTTTTTCTTTTTTTTTCTTTTTTTTTTCTTAAGTTTATATTACGTACTTGTATAGGCTGGTCCTTCTTTACTGAAGGCGGAATCTTATCCAAGAAATATCCAGTTGTAAAAAAAAGAAAAAAAAAACTGCACACTAATAGTAATACAGTAATTTTTTTACAATTTGTATGAGGGCTGTTCGTAAAGTAACATCCGTTTGCTCACTGTGTGAGAAGTAGAGGGGCTAGGGCCACCATCTTGCGCCGGCGCACATGGCAGATCTGTGGTCTTCCAGCCATATTAGAGTTGAAGGTTATACTAGCGCTAACTAGTAACTAGTATGTTTCAGTTGCTTGTCGGAATGAGTGCTGCAAAAAAAATTCCCACCAATTTTGAAGTGCGTTGTGTCATTAGATTTTTTGTAGCTAAACAGTATTCATCAGCAGCAATTCATAGAGAACTTTGTGCTGTGTATGGATCGTTGAGAGTGAAGGAGTTGTTTAGGAATGGGTTCACGTGTTTAAAACTGGCAGAACAAATGTCAACATAAAATATATCAATGTACTGTATAGTATGTACATTGACATGCTCTCTGTGGTCACTGATGATTTGATTGAGAAAATCAATGCAAAAATGCATGACAACCGATGCTTCACCATCTCATAACTCCCGGAAGAATTTCCACACATTTCCAGGACTGTTTTGTACGAGTTATTGACTGACAGGTTAGGCTACCGAAAGTTTTGTGCTTGGTAGATACAGAAAATTCTTTCAGAAACCACAAAACTCGAATGACTGAACGCACTTCAGTTTTTGCGAGAATTTTTATTGCAGCACTCATTTCGACAAGCAACTGAAAAAAAACTAATGCTAGTACAACCTTAACTCTAATACGGCTGGACGCCCACTGACCTGCCGTGCGCACCAGCGCAAGATGGTAGCCCTACCCCCTCTACTTCCCCCACAGTTAACAGTAATTGAAGTAAAAAACCATAAAAAAAACCCATAACAAGTACCAAGTCAAAGGTTACTTTCCAAACAGCCCTCATATTTATATTGGTCTATTTCATATTTTAAATATATATAAGTGTATGTTCTCAAGTGTGCATTTGTACGTTTGTATTGCATGCATATGAGTAACTTACCTGAAATACATGCTCACCTGAAAATACATTACTTTTATTTCAGTTTGCATTTATGAAAAGTTAAATGAATAAGATATATATTTTTATAAGATATATATAATCAGTTGTTAAGATATATAAGATATATATAATGAATAAGATATATATTTTTAATTGCTCTTGCTGTTCGGTATTTCAGCATGAGTTACATAGAACAATCTTGAAAATAACTGATTAGAAATCTCAGTTATTAATCTGCATTAATATACGCAGATTTTATAGTTTTATGGTTAGACATTTATACTTTCAGTATAACAAGAACAAATTATTTTACAGAATTCAACACAATTACGAGGCTAGCTACATTACAAAGTAGTGTTGAACTGTTTCACCTTTACCACAGTATGGGAGTGGTAGTGTTTAGGAGTGGGTCGTTGTCGCCTAGGAGGCCACAGAGGTTTTAATTATTCATCCTTCTTTTTATTTTTATTAGGACAAAACTCTTGTTTTGCAGTATTGACTTATTTTTAGTTTTATAAAGTACCTACAATCTACTTGCATCCACTTGATTCTGTTGGTTAGAAAATGTATTAATATAACTAATATGTCTGGTGAACTATGTATTCTTTCACTTTACCCAGCATTGTATTTCATCATTCCCTGACTAGTATTATTATGATTGCAGATATGTTTAATAATTGATCCCTTTATTAATATTTTACCTCATTTATTTACTATATATTAAATCATGTGAATTTCAAAGCCAGCTACCAAAATTAATAAAAATAAAAATCATACCAATAAACAGTAACTAAATGAAATGAAATCTACAGTACAAAGTATCTGTGTCTGTAACAGGTCCACCAAATTGATAGATAAATTAATTAATTCAAATAAATAATAAATTGTTGTATTGAAGAAAGGGATATATTTAATTGGAATAAATAACGAAGGTTCAAATAATGTTAGAGAATTGTTGCAAGCCAGATAGGAGAAGAACAGAAATATCTGTTCCAAACAAAATATAAGACTGCCTTTGTTATCAAGCGAGACATGGGTGGGCTTTTTCCAAGAAATTATCGGAAAACAGATGGGGACAAGTCTGAGTGTCGCCAGTCGAAATGATAACCGTAAGAGGGAGGGATAGCAAGTCCCAAATTCTCCCGGCAGAGGCAGCACCTTACAGAGAGAAACCATTCGAAATAACGTTAAATGGAAAGTACAAGGAGCAAGGGGGTACGGGATTGGCTAACCAAAAAGAGAGAGGGGAAGGACCACGAGATCGACGGAGGGAAGTGAGGCGTTGGACTCTTTCACTTTCTTTGAAGTCTTAACAAGTGCAACAAGTTGTGGTCCTCAGGATACCAACTTGTCCATAAATTATAAATATTACATAAACTCATTAATATAAATTACAGAATTGTTTTGTAAATTATTTGTGTGCGGTTTAGAGTCAATACATAAATATGTATCAGTTTAGACGTCTTCAGTAGATTTGACTCCAAGAACTCTACTCCCTCAGATAAGTTAAATCTTAAGTATTTTGTAAAGAGTGATCCATAATGTTTTTTAGTAATTTGATTAAAATCAAAATTTTATATTAAGATAACATTGTCTGAAAACAAGTAGAGTAAATTTTTAAATCAAATGTGAATAAATTAATGTTAAAAAAGTAAAGTTTGGTTTGTTGTACTATATAGTTCCACCGAATTACCCGTAAAAGACCCTGATATACTTTTTAAGAACAATCATGCTCTAAAACAAATTGAATATTTTGTTATTTAAAAAATAAAAATACAAAGAATGATCAAAGTAATGTATTAACCTCATCAAGGTAACATATTACAGATTGTCATCCAAAGTGGTGATAAATTATTAAAGGTAATCATTCTAATTTAATTAATTTTACTAAATTAATTGAAAATATCAAATAAGTGTAACGGCATAAAAAGCACGTTGTCACATGTCTTAGTGCATGAATATTTATCTCCTGTCACAGAGTTAAATCCAGGGTGTGTAGCTATTACGAAATCTTAATCTACTAAAAAATTTGTATATTTAAATGAAAAGAACAAATTATTGTTTATTTTGTAAATATTATCTGTTATTGTATCAAATTAATTAATACCCTTAAAACTGAAAAAGGATAGGTTTCACAAATTATATAGAAAATAAAGTATTTTTTACGGTTGAATGTAAATCAATTAAATAAGTCATTTAACTTATTTATCATACATTTTTAAATATTTAAGAAACATATTTTAAAACAATAGTTTTTCTCTTTAGTTTTGAAACAGAATCTGCAGATCAGAGGCAAGTGTTCTTGGCAATTTCAGGTAAATTTGCTCCAGTCTCTTTCACATACAAAGCAATAACAACCTTGTTGTCTTGAGGCAAAGGCTGGTGTGGCATTTCTTCAATTCCCAGAAGCAAAACAAAATGAAAATTTTTAATTCTGCAAGTAACAAAAACAGTTTAATGCTCATTTTTATCTGTGGTTTAAGGAGATCCAAAGCGAGACATTCCAGGAATTTTTGCCTTGGCTTAGGTCTAGCAATATTAGTTCTTATTGTGAATGTTAGTACAAGAAACCAATAATATTTACTAAATCAAAAATCACAACCTTATACTATCTCTTTGTATTCTTATCCACATCATACTTAGTACATATTTGATTCTGAACATCAATCCAACCTTTCTTTTATTTTACAATGCCACTATGTCTGGCGTTTGTCCTCACTGGCTGGGTGAGTTGTTTGTGGTAGTTTAACATTTATGTGCATGGTCAAAAGTAAAATGTCTGCTTTATTATGTTTTGGGCAGTAAGACGAAAGATGAATTTGGTTGATGCTTCTTTTTAGCCCTAGTATTTGTTTCAGCCCTAATCCTATATGCCTTTATCGTTCCAACCAATGTCAGTTTCTTTTCATCAAGCAAGCCCTCAGCTAGCGTTATTGATGATATAAACCAATAGGTTAGACTAGGTGTATATCATGATGGTACCATATAATCATGATGGTTCCTTAGTATGCTCTAATTGACCTTAATATTAATCTCATCAGAGTTTGGCCCTCCCAGGAGAAGGGAATCATTTTATCTGAGTCTCCTGTACAAAAATTGAGTTGTCTTACAACTTGGCATTTCCCTTCTTTTCTACGCTTTCTCCAGTAAAATTAGAAATGTACTGCTTAAGCTTAAGCGGCTGATATCATTGATATCCTCTAAGCCTTCCGTTTTCAACCATGTCAAAGAACTATTTACAACAAATACATTAAAACTTTGTTGTGGTTGAAACTGAAAGCTTTCAGTTGCTAGATGGCGATAGTTCAATTATTCGTTGGTCAAAAATACTGTAGTTCGTTGATATGACCCACCCATACACGTACAATAATATTGACCCACCCGCCTACCCATACACGTACAGTAGTACTGAACCACCTGTCCTCCTATACACGTACAGTAATAATGACCCACTCCCCCACCCATATACTTACAGTAATATCGACCCACCCACCCACCAATACACATACAGTAATATTACATGAATAGACATATAGTATCAGTCTAAGTCTTTTTCATTATTAAGTGCTCTTTTCAGACATTCAATTCCCTAATAAATTATTTATTGTTTCATGTTTGTTGTACTTTTTAATTGGATACAGTATTCATATATCCATGAAAACACACATAATATATTCATATATCAATTATGCTTTTAGCTAGCATTATTCAATCCAGCTCTCCAAACATATATAAACTTATGTAATTTGTTAATATACATACAACTTGCATATATATTAAAAACTTATATATGTACATATGTATAACTTATATATGTACACTATGTATACTTATATATGTACATTATATATATATATATATATATATATATATATATATATATATATATATATATATATATATATGTGTGTGTGTATATTTATATATGTACAGTTTTTTTTGTTTAATGTTTTTATTTTAATTCTTACCAATTGTTTGCTGTTCAAGGTAGTACTGAGGGAAGTCAACTGTTGATGAAAGTTCAATTGGATATAGTTGATAAGCCACCATGTGCAAAAGCCTTTAAGAGGGCCTTTCCAAATGGTTTGATCGACTCTATACTCTGTGCCGGTGTGCTTGATGGGGGTAAAGACACTTGTCAGGTGTGTCATTTATTTATACACAGTTTTCACCTTTTAGATAATATAAAATATATTCATAGTGTCAAGATGGCAAAACTTAGTGAATGTAAGTACCAAGGTTAGTGAGGCTACATGCAACCAGTAACATAAATGCTCCAATGAATAATTCTAAGCACCACTTAAACTTTAGTATAAATCAATGGATACTATGTTGTGTAACAATTAATTACTAATAATACAGGTACGACTTCTTAATTTACATTTATAAAAACGAATGTATGTGTTTTTGTCTTTTATGCACTACTCTACCACTCATCGGATCGCCACTGAACTTTTGTAAGTTGTAGAGTTTACTTGCGGAAAGTTTACTGGTCGTGGTTTTTTCAAATCTGACTTTAGGGCTCCGCTCCACGTTCTGTAAAATTTCAATGTTATTCTTACTTTATTTAATCATCTGTTAAAAAAACAAATATAATGATAACTCTTGAAACACACCAAAGTGGTTAAAGGTATTTTTCTCTCAATTCTTAATATACCATCAGATTTTAGAAAATACTATTTTATGGGCTCCACTACCCCAAAAACCAAAATTTATTGTGAAATAGGCCAAGTGTCTTGGCGAGGCCGAGCTTTGTCATAAGGCCGCAGGCCAGTATGCACAAATGGCGCTGTACAATGTCTTGGCTATGCCGTAAGCCAAGCTTCTCCGAGGCTGAGTTGAAAAAAAGGACTAAAGGCAGAGTTCCCAGGCGAGACACGGGTAAACAGCGAAACATTACTGATTATATGTAAATCTCCTAGCGAGCCATGGGTAAATAGCTAGTATATAATAAATCTATTTAACTTCTAGTATTATGGGTGTTCTAAAGCAAGGTCTACTGTTCATTGGCCTAATAGTAATACGGATAGATTGAAGCAAAGTCTTCCATTTCTGAATTACTAGTAATATGAGTGGCCTGAAGAGGGGTCTACTACTGAGTTACTAATAGTAGGTCTGAAGAGACGTCTACCGTTCATTGGCCAATTAGTAATATTGATAGTCCAAGCCAGGACTACTGTTCAATGAACTTCAAGGATTATGGGTGGTCTAAAACAAGGGATACCTACCACTGAACTACTAGTAATATAAGCGGTCTGAAGAGAGGTCTACTGTTCATTGGCCTATTAGTACTATGGATCGTCTGCAACCAGGTCTACTGTTTACTAAACAATAGTCATATGAAGTCTGAAACAAGGGCTGTATGACTACTTATTCAAAATCCACATTCACCCACATCATGATGATCGTTGTCTTAAAGAAGAAATAAATAAATTGTACGCTCATTCAATAAACACTTAATAAATGCAATAGGTATCTTTTACACATTGTTTATTGATGTTTCAGTAATGATTCCCTGACTGAATTTAGCTTGAACGGAGTATCATTGTTGATTTCCTTCGGTCTGCTGAGACATAAACCACACTTGTAGATTTCATAATAGACATCCTTCAACTCAATCCTAGATGAAAACAACTTACAACAAGAACATTTTTAGTTTTTTTGTTTGTTTTCCCAGTATCTTGCCTTAGCACATAGCCTTGACAAGGTGTCATGGATTGTGCTAAAAATGAGGAATGAAAGAACAAATAGTACTACAAAATTAAAATCAATAACTACACATGATTAAAGAGGGGAACAAGAGAATCAACAGTTAAATACAAGTATTAAAACTTTATTACAATTTTTATAAGTTAAATCAAATTTTGATAGCAAATGTTTTGGCATAATCTTAGATACAAACAAACCTTTAAGTTAAGGTTGTAGCTAATCTTAAGGATGTTAAGCTAATCTTTATTATTAATGAAATAAAAACTTGTTAATTTTCAGGGTGATTCAGGAGGGCCTCTGGTGACAGTAAAAAAAGAGCCTTACTGCATGTATAACCTAATTGGTGTCACTTCATTTGGGCGTAATTGTGGTTATGCCTATTCACCTGCTATTTATTCAAGAGTCTTTTCCTACATTCCATGGATAGAGAGCATCGTATGGCCTGATGATTCAAACGATTCAAATGATATATTCAAATGATAAGCAGTGCATATTATGTTATAATAACAATGAGTCTCAAGAAAATAAAATTAAATAATAATTGTTATAAATGAATAATTTGTCCTAAATGCAATTAGTTAATGTGCACTCACTATTCAGATGTTTTATGTACCGTAAAATCATATTGTAGTTTTGACTTCTATATGATTTGAAAGTTTTATTTACTTGTTTTTAATCTTTCGACAGCACTAAAAGCTTCTGATATGAGACTCATTAATCATATTCAATGTTTTTCTTTTATTTTCCACAAATCTCCTAAATATTATGTAAGGGATGAGCAAAATCATATTATTAAAGTGTATATTATATTATAATAAAGAAATCCAGGTTACATGGAAAAGAAACAACTAAACAGTGTTATGATAATTTAGAAATTACATGCAGATTTAAGAAATCATGCTACTTTAATTATTCCATTTTTTTACATATTTATTTGTAAGACGCCGATCGTCAAGGTATGGATTTCGAATGAATGTGATGAGTGAATGTGTCATTGTTACAAACTAAGGCCGACCATCCCTTAAAAAGTGTCACTAGTTAATAGCCTAATGACAAATGAACAGCCGGTGGTTATCAGCTGATCGCTTTCAAAATTTGTTATGACTCTGATTGGGATTGTACTGAGAATCTTTAGCTAATGAAGCTGGGTTTTAACCAGCTACTGACCAATTAGCCACTAATTTTCAAGATATGTGCGAATATAGATTTCAAATGATTGTGATAAGTGAATTAGTCTTTGTTACAAATTAACCCCAACTCTTCCTTAGAAAGATTATCAGCCAGAGCTATTGCTGTCAGCTATTTTTATGCTGTAATCCCTAATATGTTTATTCTAAAGGGTGATTCAGTTATATGTTACAATTTTAAGTTGGCAACACTGTTCTCTGGTGTAAGATAAACAGCTTATGTTTTATAACTTAATTGTTTTGTATTAATGCAGTATTTTTGTTTAATAAAATGTGTTAATATGGAGCATTATTGGAGTGAAGAATGCCTTTTAATTGTTTAAACCTTTTTTCAAAGTGGGGGAAATTGTACTAACACAATTGGAGCACTGTGAAATGATTTTGGTAACCATAACTGTGCAGTGATTAAAAAACTGACTGATAAATTTCATTAAATTTACGTTACAGGGTCAGTGTTAGATGTTCAAAGACTTTTGTGCCCTCAGAGTGGCTGATATCATTGTAACAAGCGCAAGTGTTCAAGAAAATCTGTCAACCTCAATTTGTTGTTATTTCAAGCAATTAGGCCTCTCCTGTGGTATAACATAGTGTATGCATACAAGATCCAATTGACTCAAGAACTGAAACTGGGAGATCATCGACAGAGGCGTGAATTTGTTTACTGGGTGATGGAGAATAATTAGAATGATGAAAATGTTGTGAACAAAATCATCTTTACTGATGAAGCTCATTTTCATATTAATGGTTATGTAAACAAGCAAAACTGCCGCATTTTGGGACTTCAAAATCCTAATGCTATTCACATGAAAGAAATGAATAAATGAAATTTATTCCATAATAATAGAATTTGACAAAACATTGAAATGATAGAATATAACTAACCACTGTTCCCAGTAATTTTGGTTATTAAAATTAGACATTTTAGACCCGGACAGACAATCAATATTTACTTACGTTTAAAGTCAAAGGACTCATCATTCGGTCATTTGTTTCTGTTAATATGACTTAAAACCCACTTCATTAAAATATATTATGGCACACACCTATACGGTTCTGTGGGTGACTGATGGATAAGAACTGGAGTATACTTTAGTTACCCCCCTCCTTCACTTATATCATTGTTTTCATTAGGATTAGCTGTGACCATTAATTTTGTTTTGTGTTTGAGTGTTGAATAATATGTTGGATTCAAAATTTATCTTGTCGTTGAGTAAATGTGAATTATTTTTAGACTTGTAAATTTCGTATTCTTCTAGTGTGTTTAATAGTTTACTTTTAAATTTTTAAAAGAAAACCACTGATAACACATTTGATAAAACTGGAGGTTATAAAATCTCATGCAATGACTGTCCAGGATATATATAGGACAGACAGGAAGATCTTTTCGCACAAGATTTAAAGAACACTATCCAGACCCCAAGCACAATAAACAAAAATCACACGTCGCTCAGCACCTCCTTGATACCAATCATTCTCTTCAATCAATAGATGCAAATTTACAGATAATTCATTTTTGAGGAAGACAAAGGTTGTTGTACATTTGCCATCATTACGTGAAAAATACCAATCACGACGTTTCGATTGTGTAAAACTAAATACTAAATTACACCTACACAAACATGTTATAAAACTACGTTCTTAAACTAATAAACTTATCTACATTTTAACCTAGATCATAGAATGAGGTACAACAAAATGAACTTCTACTAAATATAAACAAATGTTAACAGGGTGAAATTAATATAAGCAATTAGGCGCTGCCAAGATCACGATATCAACGAAAAATGTTAAAACATAATTAAATTAATATTCCAATCAGACTAAAATGAGATTACATTGTTAATGATACTCCATCATTAACAAATTTCAAAAACAAAGTTGAATTCATTTTTGCCACAAAAGTAAACTATAAAACACACTAGACGAATACAAAATTTACAAATCTAAAAATAATTCATATTTACTCAATGACAAGATAAATTTTGAATCCAACATATAATTTAACACTCTCATACACAAAACAAAACCAATGGTCACAGCTGATCCTAATGAAAACAATGATATAGGTGAAGGAGAGGGATAACTAAAGTGTACTCCAGTTCTTATCCATCAATCACCCACAGAACTGTATAGGTGTGTGCCATAATATATTTTAACGTGTGTGAACTTTAAATGAGGTGGGTTTCAAGTTCATATTAACAGAAACAAATGACCTGATGATGAGTCTTTCGACTTGAAACGCATCGTCAAGTTATCTAGTGGACTGATTGACTAAAACATGCAAGTAAAAATTGTGGTTAGTTAACAAATTAAATATATAGGGGTGTTGAAGTCTTGAAATGGTCTAATATCTTCTGTATTCATAAAACTTTGTACAGTGACATAGGGCATAAAATTGAACTTTTTTATGCAATCGGTAGCTCTTCACCACCTTAAGGTCCGTAAGGAGTTGGTGGAAAAATCTTAAAGGTAAGCATGGATAATGTGCATACAATTTTAAAGGTCTTAGTAGAACATCATGCTACAAATTTTCACAGGGAAATTGAAGAAGACTTTCCTTCAAAAGTAACCTATCCAACTCCTCAACTGGCTTATTTTCTTTGATGATATTTTCATGATCTGGACTGACACTAAAACCACTTTTAAACCTTTCTTCATAGCCTACAAAACATTTCATCTCTGAATTTCAACTAGCAATCCTTTTCTGAAAAGTTTGATAAAAGGAACTTATACACTAATCTTGAAATATTTAAGAGAACCCCCTTTAGAAGAGCCACTTGTGAATAAACTTTTCACTTGTCTTACACACTTAATAAATAATATTTTACTCTGAACGATATTGATAACATCAGATTTTTAAATATTAAAATGTTCAACTGTGAATATAAAAGCCATATACTATTGACTGACATTGATCACAGTTTCTCAAAAAGTATAAGGCTTTGGATCATGAAACTAGGTACAAATATTCTTAACACGTTCATACTACCATGCAAAAAATAAGTCTATATATGGAGCCCACTGCCACTAATTTGCGGAGTTTAGGGTCATCACCATAGACTGCCGCCGTAAAACTGTATCTATGTTACTAAATAGCATATTGCTATTCGACGTTATATTGTAGAGGCCTAATTCATTTATTGTGGGCTACGGGAAAGCTTGCCACATATTTGAGACTTGGTCTGTGAGTAGTCCAACTTATGACGTCATAAAATATTTGGCAATAATACAATACCAAGTTCTACGCAGTTGCAACACTTCTCAGCCCAGTGCACGTAGCCATTAACTCGAAACCCTTTATGCTAAGTTGTTGTGTCGTTTTGTAGTTAGTGACATGCAGAAATAAATAGTGGGAAACTATATAAGTAAAACCCTACTTTTTACAATACACACTGAGCGCCGCACATTTGCGGTACTCATGAAAATGAATAAAAATTTTAAAAACAAAGTGAAATGATTGTTTTAATAAGTATTGGATATATATATATAGATAGAACTATTTTTACAGATATTATCAAACCTTTACTCTTGGGCTATAATGATTACGTTTGTTAGGCTTGGTCTGTAGTAAGCTATCCTCTTAGATGCACAGGCTGTGGTAATGGCCGTGCCGTCGTATATTTGCAGCGGTTGGTAGCGAATGTTTTAATAGCCTCTAGATATATACCAAGAAAGGATTTTAATACGTTTGTTGCAATTTATATAAACTCATACTAACCACCTCTCTGAATATTGTTTAATAAAAACATACCCTTAAGAGTTGAAAGCTGTTTTGGAGTGTTATTTTGAAGTATCTGGGCCAAATTTGATTTTCCCGCCATTATGAAATAAGCTTTCCAGAATTGGCTACACCCAAGTTGAGTTGTACTTAAGTTTATCACCACCCTTATCTCACTCATTTGTGCGACGAATGTTGTATTATTTACCTTATTTTAGCTCTTTCAGAGAAAATATTTTTAAATCCTTACTTAGTTTGCATCTTAGTTTGTTGCACTCCAAGAGATCCACATTAAAAGTATAAATAGTGCAAGAGGCAATATTCTGGGACACAGATGTGTTAATTTTATAGGGCATAGGGTGTATGATATTGCAACTTACGTGAAGCATGTCATAGACAATGTGTCAGATACCCATAAGGTCTGTTGGTAACATCTTTGTCTTGGCAATCCAAGTGTCAGAAACTACAACAGTCTATGTTAATAAGCTTACTAATGTCCAGTGTCTTGACGATAGGATTTTGCCAAGTTTTGAACACACTGTCAGATGTGGAGGACTTTAAGAGTCACCTTAGCCAATAGGGCTAAAATACCAACGACGAGAACGACAAAAAGCTTGCTGTCTGAACTAAAATGAATAACCTTTTACTAATCTTTGATGCTTGAGATTTTTCCACTTTATTCTGCTTGTTAGCATCGATATTACTTCCCTGATTTAAGCTTCTGCTCATGATCATTAAGACCAAAGCCAATTTGGAGGAAAGTTCTTGATGCTCAACATAGGCCAGTACTGGTTCATTGGGGATCCAAATTCCAATAATTTACCAATATGAACAATCTAATGCCAATCAATTACTTTCATACAACACTTTGTATTCATGGGTATCATTTTTGGACAATATTCATGATACAGTGCTAGCCAACATTTCAATGGTTCTTTCTCCCAAACTAGTCCATAAAAATATTAGAAAACATTCCTAGTTTCTAGGTTTACATTTTCCAAATAAGTAACCCTACCTCGTCAGAAAAAAGTTTTTTAAGTATCTTAGTGCGCTATTTCGTACTGCATTCAAGACTATTGTGTCAAATTCAGGATAGAAATAACTTTTCAATAAATTAAATATTTCATTAACACAATATATATTTCTGATTGAACATTATGTTTCGAAAGTATTCAAACAAATACAACAACAAGCAGAACAAATATAACAATTAGAGATGTGTCAATATATTATTTTGATTTTACATACATCAATACATAGAATATATTCAATACATAGAATATATTCAATACACAAAACATTCATCCTTGAAATAAAATATAGAAGCAACTTATGCATGAAGTAATTTTTGTTATGATGAACAGAATTCTTCAAACAAGATAAAAACAAGTTTACTTTCCTGTATTATTTTTGACAAAAACTTAAGAAAGTTTGAATCTTATCGTTAATGTGTTACAAAATTAGAAAATATATATATTTAAAACACTATCCTCTAAGGTATCCTTCGACTAAGCACGGTTCAGTAAATGAAGCTATTACCAAACTTACATTCTTGACGTTAATAAGACAGCATATAGCTAAAATTTCCATACAAAAAATAATCAATTGCAAAATTAATTGTTTTACTCATGGTTACTAGATTGTAAATAGGAGTTAATAACTGCCAGTAAATAATTCATATTGGGAAGATAAAACTCACTTTCAAATTATAATTAATACTATAAATTTTTTTATCAAGACACTAGTTGTAGAGATATGGGCGAACATGAGGAGCGATTGAGTGTAGATGAATGAGGGCAATCATTGCTAATAACTGAAGTCAACTTTCCTTAGATAGAGCCATTTACTAATCTAAATTTAAAATAATAATATCTTCAATAATATAATTTATTTCAAACAAACTGTAGCAATACATTGACAGTTCAATATCCATGGCAACTAAGGGACATACAGCTTTACGGAGAATCCGAATCACGTAATATTGGTCTGATGTTCAGCTAACTGACAAGCTTGATACACATTCCTATTATTTTAAACATCTGAACCCTGACTATCAACCAACACGAACACTCCAGAATTCTTCAGTATTTGTTGAATTTTCTAATGATTTTTATATATTATTCTAGTATTAAAGTTTTATAGTGTTTTTGGAAAGTTTACCACAGTTTATATACCTCAGACTGTACAAACTTAGTTTTGTTAACTATTATTTTAACCAAACAAAATTACAACTAAATTTAAACCCTTGGATAAAAATTGCTAAAACTATTAACATAAACTAAAAATATATTTTAACCCTGCAAATGATCAAATTTTATTTTGATACACGGAAAAAATAAGCCTTTATACTATCAAGGTTCATCTATAGTTTTCATTATAATAAGTAATTATGATACATGAAATTGATTTCAAGGTACTTTACGAATATTGACACATCTCCAATAACAATAAATGAAATTATTTACATACTTGTGCAGAAGTAATGTGTCAGTTTTATTTTATTCTGTTCCAACTATGAACTTTTTTTGTTTAATTCAATTTGATTGTGAGACAATATTTGATATTTTTTGACTTAGTCCATTTTGGTAAATAAAGATTGCTTGAGTCACACAGAACTGTAAATATGTTTCATACCTACTAGTTTGTTCTAACTATTACTTAGTCTAAATGCAGGCATTTTGTTCTACTTCAATTTCAAACCAAATTTGTTTTCTTTCAATAAAGTAAACCTTTAATTCACACGGGATTGAAGCCTTTGTGTTGATTGTATTTATTGAACTGACCAGATTTATACTATGAAATTCAAAGCCCACTGAGCCCCAGTGATACTAATAAAATTAAAGAGCATAATTTTCAAAACAACACTTATAAAGAGTAGCAGATACTAAAACTGACACATTGTTTAAATTAAAGTATTTATGCTTAGTTGTAATATCACATAAGATTTTCAATAACTTCAAACTTGAATTGGTTAATTATTGTCAAAGATATATAAAGACTGATGGAAGGCACATGTTAAAGTGCGGTTATATTTATTGTCTACTTCTAAATACCTAAACAAATTTATGTAAAGCAACCCATATTCATAAATTATTAACAATCTGTTTTTATTAGGTTTATATGAATAAATTAATATTACAAGTTTGCATGGAAACATAAAACAAAATGTATTAGGTGTTTTAAGAAACTTTACTTTGTTGTACTTTCCATTGTTAACAAAATTATGGATTTTAGATTTGTAATTATAATTTGTACAGTACAAAATATCTTATAAGTACTTGGTCACAAACATTTTACGCTACTGATTCCTAACAAATAGTTTTTAAAATTAATTGGTGTACCAGGAACATCAAAATATGACACATGTTAAGTATATATATATACTTACGTATGAGTTATGTGCTATCTTTTTTGTGTTACTGATGTTTCTAGTAGTCCTCTCATGTTTATTAGACAATTTCCTTTGCTACATTAAAATTTTTTTATCTGTCAGGTTCCTATTACAGACCACAAAACGTGAATTTGTTTTTAATTCACTTACCTAATCATTTTAACCATGGCAAATACCTAGAATATTTAATTTTATTTTACTAATGATATTCATTTATAATAACTTATTCCAATAATTTCCTTGCAACAAATGATAAAATAGTCATTGTTATATAAATGCACAATACAGTACTTTATGTGTGTACTTATAAATTAATGTAAAAATTTGTTGTCGATATATATCAAGGCAAGTTAAAAAGAATTCTATTTAGTATTTAATTAAGTGTTTTTTTTTTTTTTTTAACTTTACTATCTGATAAAGCTGTTTTATCATTAGAACCTGGTTGCAAGTAATTAACTTTTAATAAATTGAGAGGCGAACCAAAGTCTTGTTTTAGCTTGCCAATTAGGCATTTCATCTCAGTGTTTGGTTGTGACTTTATTACAGCCAAACACAAATATCAATCATCATAACACTTGATATGTAGGTAGTTTATACAATAACATAAGTAGGCACGTGTGAGCTTACTTGAAATTTAAGTTCCAAACCAAAATGGCTGCCACGAAAAGGGAATTGAGTCTACATGCATGCATACATGTCTACTTGAGTGCTGCTACATCTCGTTAACAATCTGAAGCAAGGTCTGCTGTTCACACTACTAGAATTTCATAAAAAGTTAAATAGGTTTCAACTTGTTAAAACATACATAAAAGTAATATTTGTTTGCAAATTTATAGAAACTTAACCATGTCTTAATAAGCACTGATGTAAATAGTTTAACTAATATCACATTACAATTAGTTCATTTTATCACATTATGAAAATTGTTGTGTAAAAAAATCACATTAAGTAGAATTCCAGAAAAGAAACAGGATAAATGAGGTTCAACTGAACATATACAAATTAATGTTGGATAGATTTAAATCTATCCAACATTACAATGTGGCCATAGTAAAATGTTCTAATAAATTATATCAAACATAAACGTTTATAGTTATAATAATACTGGTTGACTAGGGTGTGTATGGGGGTGGAGGATGAGGCATACTCCGCATCCCAACAGAAAAAGTTTCCGGCCCGTCCCAGTCCTCTACAAGGCGAGCGTGCCCTTGGTGATGTTCCGCCGGCCCCGGGGACTGGAGCAGATTGCAAGCTGTTGCCAAGATGGAGAAAGATCCTGAAAATTAAATCTATTTAGTGCCTCACAATATACTGTAAATCTTACTTACTCTTACTCCCAGGGCCATCTATATCGCAGGTGATATTTAGCCGCACCAACAAAGCCTCTCCAGATTGACCTGTCCTCTGCATTCTCTTCCATGGCTCCAACTCGCTGTATATCTAGCCTAACCTGGTCCCACCATCTTTGTTTTGGCCTCCCACGAGGTCGCCTTCCCTCAGGGTTATTTTTGCTAACTTTCTTTAGTTGGGACTCTTCTCTCCTTCTCAACACATGCCCAGCCCACCTTAGTCTTCTACTTTTGACCTCACTTACAATGTCTGCGTCGTTATACAGGTCTCTAATCTCCCAGTTATGTTTCCTTCTCCACTCCCTTTGGTCATATGTGGGCCCATATATCTTTCTCAAGACTTTGTTTTCGAAGACAATTAGTTTTTTTCTTCTTTCTTATTTAGTGTCCACGTTTCAGATCCATAGAGCAAAACTGGGATGACTATTGATTTGTACAACCTAATTTTTGTTTTGTGTAACAATGACTTGGAAGATAGTAATCTATTGCATGCATAAATGCATCTGTTGGCTGAATTTATTTTTTGCTGTATCTCAATTTCTTCTGCGTTTTTATTTGAAATTGTGACTCCGAGGTATTTGAATTCCGGTACTTGTTCGAATTCATGACCATCAACTCGTAGGGGGTCTTGGGTGTAATTTTGGTCTCTTGTAAAGTGCATGAATTTGGTTTTTGGATCGTTTGTCTTCGGCCCTATTTTTTCTGCTTCTGTTATGAAGACCTCGGTCAGCGTAGTTAGATCCTCTAGCTTTTCTGCCATTATAGCTACGTCATCTGCAAATGCTAGACTGTTCAGTTTTCCTCCGACTTTAACACCCAGGTTCATTTCTTTTGTCTTCTGAAGGGCCTCCTCTAGAGCCATGTTGAATAATATTGGGGAAAGGCCATCCCCATGTCTGACTCCTGAGTTTACTTTGAAGGTTTCGCTGTAAATCTTAGAAGTAAAAATTAAAGCTTATAACTTTTATAAGAAAATTTTTACTCAGATTCATCAACAAGGCCATCCTGTAGAGTAAACAAGTAAATTGACTACCAAAACTATTAACAGTAGTAATTATAGCTGTACAATTCTAGTTTTAATAACACAATTGCTATCCAAAATGATGGCTTGCAATGGAAACAAATATTTTGTTCAAAATATATTTTTGAGGCCTAAATCAAACATAAATTTTCAAACTAAAACAAGTTTGTAGATAACATTTTATTTTACAGGAGATATGTGAATGATGTATGTAATACCTTTTTTTTACAAAATGTCTTTTGCCATTTTTAAAGGAAATGTCGTACAATGATATGTTTTGCAAGTACAGTAGAACCTCGATTAACCGGGGGCTCATTAACCGGGGAGCTGATTAACCGTGGTTCAATCCGGTCGAATTTTTTACGAAGAAAAGATTTTTCCAGTTGGATTTAAGTTTTTGTTACAATAATGTTATGTACAGTACGGTACTTCTACTAGTCTACCTCCGACTTGATTGCGTGCGAGGGGACACAGGGGTGAGGGGGAAGGTTAACCCCACCAGTGCGCCAAACCGATTGTTGCCTAGCAACCCGCCGTATTACTCATACTGACTTTGTAAGGCGCAGCTCTCGTGACCAGCTGTGCAGTCAACGCCAGTATATCGAACTAAGATCACCTGTTGACGTGTGTGTTTTACTGTCATTTTTAACTGTCATTTTACAGATGTAACAAAGTTAACCGTATAATTTATTTTGAAATTTTAATGTAATAGCAGCAATAAATACTAATTTAAAATAGGGCTTTTATTAACCTCGTTGATGATGTTATTTTTATGTTTGACTTGAGATGTTTTGATAATAAATAAATACATTATTTATTTATTATCAATCATGATGATAACTGTGGAAGAAACTAATACATTTGTTCATTTGGTAAATGGTGGTGGTAATTTGGTCATGACTCATGAGTGAGTGTGGTCTTGCAGATGTTTTCAGTATGGCTCATAGAATGGTATGAGTTGTTTGAGGGGAAGCGCTCGACCAATGGCAGACGCATTCCTCTCACACGCATTCAAGTCGGAGGTAGACAGTACTACGGTACGAATAGCCAAGCAAAGCAATACCGAACAGTTGCTATGACAACAAGATGCGCTGTTGTCTCTGCGCAGCCTGCAGTGGGTGAGGGAACGAATGACAACAACCTGTTTTTGCGCCATCCATTTTGTGCTGCTATCCGTCTCTCCCTCCACACCCGTCCAATAAATCAGTCAGTGTACGGATATGTTTAGATTGTTATGCTAATGAGCTGTCGCGTGCGAATTTGATTAGTTTAGTTTGATCCTTTTTATTTACGATCGTATTTTTTTACTTTGGGTGTAATTTTGTAAAGTGCGTAAGAATGTCTGGTAACAAGAGGAAACGTGTAGTTTTATCAATTCAACAAAAACTTCAAATTATTGAACATTTGGAAAAGGCGAGGGGTGCGAAAAGTTTGGCCGATGAGTACAATATTGGGGAACAGACTGTTAGGGATTTAAAAGAGAAAAAGATGGATTTGTTAAAGTTTGCAAGTGCTGCAGAGTCATCTTCGGGATTAATGAAAAGAAAAACAATGAAAAAAGCCACATTCGAAACTTTAGATAAAGCTATGTTGGAGTGGTTTGCGCAAGAACGTGCTTTAGGTAATCCCGTCAATGGTGTAATTTGTGCCGAAAAGGCCAAGGTTTTTTACGAATCTTTAGGTCTTGAAGGAAAGTTTGACGCGTCTTCTGGGTGGCTCTATCGATTTAAACAAAGGCACGGAATTCGGGAACTACACATTCAAGGGGAAGCATTAAGTGGTGATAAGGACGCGGCCGAGAAGTTTGTCGTCGAGATCAATGAGCTTGTGTCTGCAGAAAACCTTTTGCCTGAACAGATTTTTAATACAGACGAATCTGGCCTCTATTGGAAATGTTTGCCATCGAAAACATTAGCGTTCGTAAAAGAAAAAAATGCGCCTGGCCATAAAGCCAGTAAGGACAGATTAACCATAATGACCTGCTCCAATGCTTCAGGAACGAAAAACTTAAGCTCGTAGTCATTGGTAAAGCCAAAAAACCAAGATCGTTTAAGGGAACAGAGGCAAAAATTTGCCAGTCCACTACTTCAACCAGAAAAAGGGCTGGATGAACCAAGTTATTTTTCAGGAATGGTTCTCTAAACATTTTGTTCCCCAAATCCGTGACTACTTAAGGTCACAAAACCTTCCTCAAAAGGCGCTTTTAATCTTGGACAATGCCCCCTCACACCCTAGTGAAACAATCTTAAAATCAGATGACGGAAAAATCGTTGTGAAATATCTCCCTCCCAACGTGACAGCACTGATCCAGCCTATGGACCAAGGTGTCATCGCTGGAATAAAAAAAGTATACAGAACTTCAGTTTTGAGAAAACTGATTGAGGAAGAGAACGATCTGAAATCATTTTTAAAAAAATTCACCATACTAGACGCTATTTATGAATGTGCATCTGTTTGGGAAAAAGTAAAAAAAACACATTGATTAGATCGTGGAAGAAAATATTTCCCGACATTGATGATAGTGAGGTTTTTACGGGGTTTGCTGAAGAAGAAATAACTTCAAATCAATTAGCAAATATGGCGAAGGCAGTGCCAGGTGGCGAAAGCGTGGACACTGAAAACATCGATGAGTGGTTCCAATGTGACAAAGACTTGCCATCGTTTGAGATGTTTAATGACGAAGAGATTGTGAAGCGCGCTATGCGAGAAGTGGAGAGCGAGGAAGAAGGAGACGAGGAGGAGGGCGAGGAAGGGGAAGGGGAAATGCCAGCTGACACCGAGACCCGTATCGCTCACAGCCACGGCGCTGCACTCAATCACTTGGAATGCCTATTAGATTACTTGGAGGGTCAAGACGATTCTCTCTTAAGTGACAAGCTATTGTTACGGAAGCTACGGTCATCGATTGCAAGGAAAGAAAGAGGTGCAAAACGGCAAACAACGATGACCGACTTCTTCAAGCCGTCTGCTAATCAGTAATAACAATGCAGTAACTACTATAAACAGCGTAGTAAATATTTTGTAAATAATTTTCTTTTGACCAATATTTTAGTTTTATATCGAAAAGACATTCATAGATACTCTTTTACAAGCAGGTAAAATGTACTCTACACTTTAATTAGGCCTAGTCTACCTATTAAAACATGATTTCTTGCACTAAATTATGCATTTCAGTTTTTTTTCTGTTATCAGCGGCTTAACCGTGATTTCATGTATCCGTGGCCCTTCTCCCCACCATTACCCCGGTTAATCGAGGTTCTACTGTACATCAATATTATGAAACCCAAACTGAAATTCAGTTTAGAAACTTAATAAGAACACAAGCTTCATTTTTTGAGTACCACATTTCAGAATTCCAATAAAATATACGATTATCTATTTACAGAAAATCCACCACTACTAATCACAGAATCAATGCAACACTGTATCACCCTGTCACATAAAATGGCCACTTACAATAGCTTAATCAATAAACAGATCCCTTTCCTAACAAATATAACAAAGAATTTAAAATACTAAAATACATTGCAATAAAAAATTTATACCCGAAGAAAATTACTGATTCTCTAGTCACCAAATTTAAAACAGAAGTTATAGATGATAAAGAAAAGCCAGTACAAATCTTTGTTTTCCGAGTATATGACAAGAATCAGCATATGATAGAATTGAATAACTCACAAAGAAACAACCTGAAAGACAACAATCGTGAAAGACAACAACCGTGAAAGACAACAACCGTGAAAGACAACAATCGTGAAAGCAAAGTAAAGATGAGTTAATAATAAATGAAACAACCATTCTGAGCTTTTTAATGTTTTCAGTATTTTTATATTTAGATGTATTATTTGATGTTTTTAAACTTTTTAAAACCTTTTAATTTGATCAACAATTTGAAGATCTTGCAAATGACCCAGAGTACACTCAACTAGATATAATGAAGAACACAAATTTATGACAGTAATAATTGTTCAATTCAGGTGGCTAAACATAAATAAATAATCCTTTATGTAAACTTTTAGTCATAAGAATGTACATTACCTGCAGCAGTAACGCCGTAACATCCATAATCATATGTAATTTGAGTATCAGAGTGGATCTTCATTTCATACAATGACAACTCTAGGGATCTGGTCACGAAGTAACATGTTCCAATGATAGTTATGATAATAAAAACTGCAACATGTTATAAAAATTTAAATTAATTAAGAATCAAAATAAAAAATCATTGCTTTTTGACTGTCACATTGCATCCTCTCTCGATGTCAGAATAGAGCCTTCAGAGCCAGGATTTCCCTGGAAAGTCCTTGGCCCTTTGCTGTACACACTCGCATCTTTTAAAGTTTTATACTTTGTTAAAATAAATACTATTTACTTCTCTCCAGGATCTGATAATGGCTGCAGAGAATACCGAAATTAATTAATTTGGTTTTGCATTTCTGTTCTAAATTTTTTTTAAAGAAAACTTCAATCGCCAGTTCACATGGGCTTGCAAGCCTGTGTGTGAACTTTATTCAACGAGTGAAGTACCAACCGTTGTGGGAATCGAATCTTGGACAATGCCCTCCGAAGTCCAAAGCATTAGCCACTGAGCCACCATGCCAGCAATAAAACTTGTGTACTATACTAGACCTAGGTATTGGCATAGACATATGACCTTTTTAAATTGCTGATGTCGATCTTGCACCGTAACACGAGAATTGAGACTGGTTAGCAAAGGATAGTGATCAAAGGAAAGTGGCCTTGCTTATATTATATTACATAAAGGTCATTAGAAAAGTCAACTAATCCTTACATATAATATGTGAAGCCGTTTTATGTCAACGCGACTCCTTCCTTATTTCTTAACCAATTTAAACAATTGGAGTATTAAAAAATTTGCTCTGTTCGTAGTTGTGCAATATTTTTATCCTGACGGGCACAGGAAACCCTCATAGTAAGTTTTTCGGCCATAAAGATAACATGTAGAGATTTAAAAGAATTGAAAAGTAAAATCTGTTCAAATGTAAATAATGATTTACAAAAAGTTTTAACACCATTGTTGGAATGTTAACAATGGTGTTGTAGGTGGGGGGAAGACCCACATGAGTATACAAATGTGATTTTGTTGACCTGGATTAAGTCAAGTTTTTGTTGGTTTTAGTGCACAGTTTTAAAAAAGTTTCAGACCATGTTGTTCAGTTATAAACAGTCAATTCATTTAAGGTGATATCTTAGAAGTTTACAATGAAATAGTCTACTAAAAACTGGAAAAACCAAACATTTTTACATGTAAAGGCAGTAAATCCAATTTCCAGTACAATAGATTTGGCCATAGATAAGAGGACCTGACCCTTGTATTCTCAGATAAGTTAACCAGTTAGCTAGCTAGCTATAGAGCTTGTATTGTACATCATTTGGGAATATCTTGTATTTCTCAAACTAATGTTGCAAAATTTGACTTCAGAAATGTTGGACAGATAAGGATCTACTAACCTTGTGCTACCTGACCTGAATACTAGTTTTTATTCATTATAAATGACTGCTTACAAACTGGTTTTATACAGCTGTTTGTTTTTGTTTACTTACTAGCATCAAGAGACAGTGTTATTAGTCATTGTTGTTGTCTGCACCCATTAAAAAATTAAAGGTTCCTACCATAACTATGCAAAAGTCTTCTAATAAATCTATTTTGTATTCTGTACTATCTTATATTTAACAGTAAATAATATAAATAATTAAGAGATAACCTTAGAGAACATTACACACGTATTGTTCATAGGAAGAAATAATAAATAGGATTTTATCATTAGTACAGAACTGAAACAAAATAATATTAATAATATAATGCTAAGTTTCTTTAGTATATATTAAAGAATAAGTAACAAAACCAATCTTCTTGATAAACCAAGAAGATTTATATGCCAAACTTCTAAAAAAGAGGTACATAATATACAAACAGAAAAGCCTTTAGTGGAGGAAAAAGAAACTCAGACTGACGTAAAACTAAACAATTTGGCATTAACTGATGAGTTATTAAGTAATAAATGGTTGAGCGATGAATCCGTATCAAAACACATAGAACTTTTTGATTATCTGTTGTTGAAACAATGCAATCTCTGCATCATAAATCTATTAATAGTTCACGCTGTATTACTGAATATTAAGATTACGTCGAACCTTTCAATTTACATTACAAAGAATTTTTAATACTGCCACTAAACGACTCTGAGAATCTTGATGAGGCAGGAGGCTCATTGGAGCATATTAGTCTTTATAAAACAGACTACACTTTTTTTCCACAATGACTCTATTTTGGGGAAAAACATATTTCATGCCAAAAAATTTGCAGATAAAATTTTACTATTTACAACCGAAGAAAATACTAATGCAGTTGTAAATGAGATAGAGACCCCACAACAAAGAAATGGTTACGATTTAGTGTATATATGATTTGTGCCATTGACCTCCTAGTATCCAACTATCTCTCACAGTAAATCCAAACATCATAAGACATCTAATAATAAATGATACAGATCTGACTCTCAAAATGTTTTAGCCTACATTGTGAATAATAACTATGCAATATCTAGTGATATACTGCTTTCTCTTGTTGATACAACTACAAAGGCTACAGATACTACAGCTAAAGTTAGTAACAATCAGATTCATGCAGTAAACTAAACTTCACAATAAAAACCAAGAAAATGATTTCTCATTATCCTACCATAACACATGCATCCCAATTGCTTCACAATAGACCAGGAACAGCAAAAAAATGTTATTAATTTAACCATCTTAAGTGATAGTCATGGGAGAAACATAAGTAGTAAAATAAATGCAAATATAAAATACGAACTTAAAATCATGAACTAGTTCTACCTGGAGGAAAACTAGGGGAAGTATTAAATCAGGCAAAGTCACTTATATTGACAAAGGAGGACTACATCGTCCTAATCGCTGGTGCTAACGATGTCTACAACAGAGAAACTAAAAATGTATATAGTAGTTTAAAGTCTGCTTTAATGTCATTTAGGCAATGCAACATAATCCTCAGAAGTATTCCTATTCGTAGGGATCTGCCACTTTTTCATGAAATAAATGAGGACATAATGAGTATAAATCTGTTCATATATGAATTATCAAGAAGCATGAAAAATATCACATTTGTTGATTTTACTGCTATTACAAACAAATGTTTAGATAAATCTGGAGTACATTTCAACTGGATAGGCAAACAGATATTAAGTAAAAGTATCAGTAATTGTATAGAATCAAAATGCCTTAAAAATCTAAACGTCAGGTGAAATTTTGAATTTCTCAGAAGATGCTTGGCCTGAATGTCTTGGTAATTTTGACCCATCAAAATTTGAGGTGAGGGATGAAAATATGAAATGTTCTATTACAAATCACTCAGAAGAAAAGGAAACAGCATTTGCTCACAGCATATCAAATGATTTTGAAAGTGACAAGACACATGACAGCGGAAGTAGCTGCATTATTTAAGAATTTGGGAAGCCCACAAGAGAAGACTGTCTATCCTCTCACTTAGCATATCGGAGACACAAAGAGGGGCAGGGGTGTATTTTCTTGTTACCAAGCCTAAATATTTCTATAAACCAACACATAATATAAATTAAAATCTATAAATAAAAAAAAAAAAAACACCAATACATTATAATGAAGCTTTTAAAAAATGTACAGAAGACTTTAAGGAAAAAGGATACCAGAAACTCTATTGTTCTCCCATCGGCTGCGTAAAAGATTGAATACCAATTAAACTTTTTATCTACAATCTAATCAGATTCCAGAAGAATACAGGTGCCTTCATCACTATTGTTTCACACAACCAACAATCACATAAAGAACTGAGAAATGGTCTACCTCATGAAGATTTCCTTAACAATATCCGCTGTTTACTGACTAATAAAGGACAACTGCAGACCAGGGGCACACCTTATGCTGTGACTCTACCTACTACAACACCTCATCAACTGAGATCTCTGCCAGCGAGTGGGCCCGTGGCCATTGCAACTCTAGAGGAAGAAGACAACACTTCATCTGGAAGCAATATCTTTATAGATTCCATGAACTGTGGTGAATTTAATGGTTTTAGTAATGACTCAATTGTACACTCTCAAAATATCTTAACCACTTTTGCTGACAGCAATTGTTGTATAAATGACGTGTTTTTAAATGTTTCAAACGCAATATCTTAACGTTTAAATTAGTATTTTCTGACAAAAAGAGTCGTTTGGCTTTTAATTGTCAAGGAAATGAAGTGCCCATTTTTACAGTTTGCTTCATCTTAATTTTCAGGGCATAAATTCAAAATTGGATGATTTCTATTTATTTTTAATGGATTTAATGGTTAATGTGCAGATTATTTGTTTAAATGAACACATAAAATTAGTGCCGATAGAAGAAACCTCCCGAACTAAATAAACAATTTCAAATTAGGGGACGCTTATTTTCGCTCAACTTCAAGTGGAGGATCATGTCTCCTTGTTCATAAATCTGGAAACTTAAAAATTATGTCAGATCTGCAAAATTTTAATCAAGATCTTCATTTAGAAGGATCTTATATAGAATTAATAAAATACAACGTTATTATTATATCTATTTACAGAACTCCATATCAAAAAGCATCTCTTAAGTTTATAAAAATTCTCTATGATCTCCTAAATATGCTGAGTAAAGAGTTGAAATAAAAAAAAAATTATTACTGCTTCAGATTTTAGTATAAATATTCTGGAAAATGATAACATATCACAACGTTTCATGGCGTGTTTTGAAAGTCAAGGATACAAGTTGGTTTTTTCTAAGCCCACAAGAATTACAAACAACTCAACTGCTTTTATAGACAACATTGCTGTCAGGGTCATGGTTTTGAATTAAAATATTTTAGGAATTATGATATTCATTTATCTGAGCAAAATGCTCCGATTATAAACTTGCCTCCATCAAGTAAACAACCCTTAAAACAATAAACTAAGAAAAAGGATTTTCAATAAAAGCAACTTTCCTCTGTTCTTAAAGAGATTATCCGAAGAATTATCAAATTTTAAACTATCCAGTGAAGTTAATGCTAGTCTCGATAGGTTTATTTTCATATTTAAGTCCATTATGGATGAAATTTTTCCTTTCAAATATGTCAATGAATGTAAAAATAATAGTATTAAATGGGTTACCAAAGGAATTCAAATATCATCAAAAAGAAAAAGTGAGCTTCACCATGAGGCTAAATATAGCAATGAAAAATGTTATCAATTTTGTAAAACAATACAAAGATTTTCAAAAAACTGTTAATAAAGCTAAATAACTGGTAAATTCAAAGTTTATGTTAAAATCCAGAGCAACATGGTCAGTTGTAAAAAAATGAACTTGGCATATCAACTAAACATAAAAGTACAGAAAGGCTTATACTTGAGGTTAATGATAAAGAAATAAATGCCCCAGATGTGGTTGCTGAATTATTTAACACACGTTTTAGATATAGCTGATACTTTAAATATTTCTAAACCAAAATAAATTGTAGAAGAACCGCCCCAAATTGCTAGTAATGTTGGTCTTTGTAATTTTCAACCAGCAACAAGTTCTGAAATAAAAAAACTATTCTTGGACTTAAAAACACTGCAACTTCAGGTTATGACAGTATAACTACTCATTTAATAAAAACCTCAGTGCAAATAATACCACTAGCTTTAACGCTGATAATAAATCAGTCTTTGAAAAGCGGAACATTTCCACAAAAATTGAAATACTCTGAAGTTAAGACAATTTTTAAAGCAGGATTACGTACAAATATTAATAATTATAGGCCAATACCAATTCTCAGCAAATTATCAAAAGTTTTCGAAAAAGTAATTCATTCTAGAATAAATAGTTATTTTGAATTTAATAACCTACTATGTAAAGAACAGTTTGGTTTCAGGAAACGCTAAATACTGAGTCTTTAATTATAATTTTAAAGTTAAATACTGAGAATTTGTCAATTTTGCTGTTGAGGCCATGGATAGGTCATGGAACACTGCAGGTATGTTCTGTGACTTGTCCAAGGCATTTGACTATATTGATCATGGGCTTATTGCCACAAGATTGATTGAGCTGGGTGTATGTGGCAAAGCTAAAAATCTGATAAGGTCTTTTTTAAGAAACAGAAAACAGAGAACAGTTATTTCAAATAACAACATAAATTATTATTCAAAATGGTAAACTGTGAAATGTGGTGTTCCACAAGGATCAGTTTTAGGCCCTCTTTTATTCTTGATTTTTATTAATCCATTACCAAAGCAAATTCCAATACATTTAACTTTTTATGCAGACGATACTTCCGCTATTATAACAGAAAAAAAACTTGCATGATCTTGGTTCTACTATTCAATCAAATATAAAATTATTGGGAAAGTGGTTTAATGATAATGGGTTGCTTTTAAGTAAGAATAAAACTAGAATTATCCATTTCAAAGCTATAAATGTTCCATCAAATAATCTTGAAAATATTAGTATTGATTCTGTTGAGGCTCATACACTTTTGGGTATTCATTTTGATAAAAATTTTAGTTGGAAGAATCATGTCAGCTTTCTTTGAAAAAAATTAAACTTTTTTAGATTTGCTGTCAATTTATCTGCTTCCAAATCAGTTGAAGTTTGTAGAGTAGTTTATTTTGCATATATAAATTCTATTTTAAAATATGTGATGGGGTGCTTCAACAGAGCTGATTTCAGTTTTCAAAGCACAGAAGGGAATTATAAGATCCATTTTTCAAGTTAAGAGGTGAGACAGTTGCAAACCTTTATTGAAAAAGTTAGGAACTCTAACGCTAACAAGTTTGTATATTTTCAAAATTGTAAATATGATAATAAATGATCCTAACACATTTGGAAATTTTAAAGTTAATCATTCATACAAAACAAGAAATAATGACGCTTTCAGCTACCCTGTTCATAAAACTTCACTATATGAAAGATGCCCAAAATATATGGGTTTTAAAATATTCAAATAATTACCATTACCAATTAAATGCCTGCCAGACAACAAAATTCTCCCTGAACTTAAAATTATGTTGCTACAAAAATCTTATTATAATTCAAACCTTTCTGATGATTTTAATGCATTTCCAGTATTCAGGAACCATCATCAATGATCAATCTTTAGTCTAATAAAATATTTTCTAGTGTCTCAAGTTCAACAGTAAACTATAGTTTTGTAATTATTAAATGCTAAATTTCAGTTTATGAATGTTATTTTTTAATGTAGGTTATATATTTTAATTTTGAATAAAAATGTTTAGAGTAATTTTTGACAATGCACCAGTTTGATTATTTCATGTAAATAATTGTTCAACGTTATGCGCAAATAAAGGTTTTGCTTTGATTAATATTGATGAGGTTAGATCTTTCATAATGTTAAACCAGGGAAGGTTGTAGGCATGGTTTTAATGGTAATCTAATGCAGTTATGTTATGTATATAATTACTGAACAAATGAAATAACATGTTTGAAATAGGCAAAGTAAATCACTTGGTGTTTATGATAATAATACTACCTTGCAACGCAAGTAATGTGAGTGAGATACTTTAAGTAAATTTAATATTGTGATTTTATGTTATACAGTTAACCTACTTTTATTTATAGTCAAAAGTCACAGGCCGAGGTGTCAGATTAACGTTACCACTGGTATATTGTGTATACATGAGTTAGGACTACCTGTAATAGTTTCAGGTAGGTTTCAGAGATCTCAGCAAATTCAAAAATGTAGTGGCACTATGAATATTACAATTCATCATTTCAACATTAAAATTGCCATAAACCATTGCCTTATTGCACTTATTTGTTTCAATCTTAAATTTTAGTTCAAAATTTCTCCGAAAAAATCAACATTATCTATTGGTGATCTATACACTGATATTATTACTAGGTTCTTATCACTAAGCTTAATATAACAAAATTAACAGTCCATTTTAGAAAAGCCAGCGCCCTTTTTTTTACCTTTCCTACAAAAGAAACTAGTAGGTACATAATAATCCTGAGGTGTAAAAAAATCAACCTCATAATCAACCAGCCAGATGTGTGTTTACATAGACTAATTAGCCTATATAGTATATGTTATATAAGGAACAGAAAGCTTCTAACTCCACCAACAGCAATCTATAAACGTAACAAAATCACTTTCCTTAAAGGGGTGTGGAACATTTGATATATTCCTTAAAGGGCATATATCATTTAGTAAAGAACTATTTGCCATTTTGGTAACCAACATTCCTGCATTGAGGTAAGGTAGTGTCTATATTCCTCCTTCTTTACTTGCCGATAGTTCTTAAAATATGCATTACATGACGAAAATCTGCTACTTGTAAGGTGTGATTACTAATTAGATCTATGTTGTCAAAAATACAACCTTTCGATCTGTAAGGCTTAATTAGGTAATTAATTAAATAGGCCTACCTGTTGTTATGCTTGGAACTGCATTCCTGCGAAGTACTTTCAAATAATTTTTTGAAGGTCCAATCATATCCATACAAAATCCCACAAATGAACTAATTACAGCAAAAATCGATAGTATTATCAGTATGTGCATCAAATTTGAAATATCAGGTGTCACACAAGCCAATGCTGTGAACAAAAACAGTAAGGAATAAGTAACTTGCAAAAAAAAAATATTATAAAGGCAGAATCCTTATATATTATACGTAAAGCCCTTTTTTGTCAACGCAACTCCTCCCTTATTTATTGACCAATTTGAACGGTTCAGGTGTCAAAAAATTTGCCTTTGTTTGTAGTTGTGCAATAAGGTCTTAATTATTCAATATATCAGGGTGTCCAGTAAACCTCCTTAAACAAATTCCCTGACTTTTCCCTGACCGATCCCTGATTTTATACAACATTTCCCTGACCCCATATCGACATAGTTACATCTGTCTATTTAAATTAATTTAGTAATATTATGTACCACCATGTATATACATTATGTTACTTACAGTCAATTACAATTATTAATTACAGAAATACCAATATTTCACAAATATATTTCTATTGATAACCGTAATAATTTAATTCAAAACTATTACCTATAATAATTATTCTTTTTTAACTACTTTATAGAAGTAGAGGTAGAATTAAAAAAATATTTTTAATTAGCCTTCAGTAAAAAAAAAACACACCTTTTATTCTATTGTTAAATTATGACAATTTTCAATGCCTTGCAAAATGGTAGTATATTATAATTTCCCCAAAACCAGCATAATTTTTGGGTCTATGGCTTATTTAACAAGTACTGATCAGACAATTATTTCAGTAAGTTTTAAACTTTTAGTGATATAAAATTAGTTGTATAGGGTCGAACAAGCATAACCAAGCAATTAAGTAGCTTTTTCATAATTTAGAATATTGAATGGCATGTAAAATTAACATTTGGTACTGAACAAAGTAAAGAATTTTTTGTAGCGCACCCAAGTATATAGTGACAGGGTGTCCAGTAAACCTCCTTAAACAAATTCCCTGACTTTTCCCTGACCGATCCCTGATTTTATACAACATTTCCCTGACCCCATATCGACATAGTTACATCTGTCTATTTAAATTAATTTAGTACTATTATGTACCACCATGTATATACATTATGTTACTTACAGTCAATTACAATTATTAATTACAGAAATACCAATATTTCACAAATATATTTCTATTGATAACCGTAATATTTAATTCAAAACTATTACCTATAATAATTATTCTTTTTTAACTACTTTATAGAAGTAGAGGTAGAATTAAAAAAATATTTTTAATTAGCCTTGAGTAAAAAAAAACACACCTTTTATTCTATTGTTAAATTATGACAATTTTCAATGCCTTGCAAAATGGTAGTATATTATAATTTCCCCAAAACCAGCATAATTTTTGGGTCTATGGCTTATTTAACAAGTACTGATCAGACAATTATTTCAGTAAGTTTTAAACTTTTAGTGATATAAAATTAGTTGTATAGGGTCGAACAAGCATAACCAAGCAATTAAGTAGCTTTTTCATAATTTAGAATATTGAATGGCATGTAAAATTAACATTTGGTACTGAACAAAGTAAAGAATTTTTTGTAGCGCACCCAAGTATATAGTGATTATTACAATTCACAACAAACTGGTGTTCTTGTTAGGATTTTCCAGGTTTTGTTTCGAATTCCCTGATTTTTCCCTGACTTTTCCAGGTCATTTAAAATTCCCTGACTTTTCCAGGTTTTCCCTATTTTCCCTGTTGCTGGACACCCTGATATATTTACCCTGAAAGGCACAGGAAGTCCTCAAAGTACGTTTTTTGGCCATAAGAATAACATGAATTCATTTAGATTTAAATGAATCTAAATGTAACAGCTGTTCACATAAAAATAATGATTTTGAAAAAGTATTAACAGCTGTTAGAATGTAAACAATGGTGTTTATAATATTGAGGAGGTTAGATCTTTCATAATTTTAAACCACGGAAGGTTGTAAGCATGGTTTTATTCACATCCGATTGTAGGAGTTTGCTTTGCTGGACTGAAGGTTTCTATGGTAATCAAATGCAGCTATTTTATTTATTTAACTAATCTTCAGCTGTTAAACAAAATAAAGTGAAATGAACACGTTTGAAATAGGCTGAGTAATATTATTGGGTATTTATACAGTGCTAATAAATGGGTAGCAATTAAACTAATATTGTGTGTGATTTTACGTTATAAAGTTAACCTACTAATATTTGTTGTCAAAAGGCACAGGCCGAAGTGTAATGAGTACAGGGAGGGACAGGATTGGCACGCAAAGCGAGCAGGAGTGTCCTCCTACTACAAAATGGAGTAATGTAGCAGAATACTACATTACTACATTTTGTAATGTAGTATTCTGATCAGTACTTAGAAAAATTAACTAATATGAATGTAGACACTGTTTATATCCCACTATTTATTGACCCTATATAGACGCAGGCAAAAACTCTATTTGGCCAAGAGTTTTTTGGCCGGTTTTGCAGGCTCACACACAAACGCACTTAACATATTGTAATTTTATCAAAACCTTGTAATGTTATATATAATTTTATTCAAAACTAAATGAGGTTCTAATGATATGAAATATATAACTTTTTATTAATTTTCAAGATTTTACTAGCTAATAAATTAAAAAATTTGTGAAATTGAATATAAATTTCAAAAGCACGTCACTTGGAAAAATATAAATAATTTCTTTTCCTAATAAATAAAGAAAACAATAAATGTAAAAAAGTTTTATAATCCATGTATGTACGTAGAAATATTGAAGTTTTTGTAATGCTTACAAGTGTTACTAAGATGGTTGCAAAATTAATTGTATTCATGATTTTCTAGAAAACTGACATAAATATTTCAATGTTTATAAAGAAATTTGAAATATAATAAAATAGTCACATTACATACTATACTATCCAAAATGATCACATAAAAAGAATATATATGCAGAGTTTATTACAATAATTATAAGTAAAAATAAAAAAAATTAAAATCAAAAATAACTTTTGAACGAGGAAAATTTTCTATAATATTCCTATTTTCAAAAGTATACCAAAAAAAAAAAAGTATATTTTATTTTTTTATTTTATTTCCCACGGTTTAACCGATTTTACAAGTACAATAACATACAAGATGGCAGTCTATGATTCATGTTACTTTCTATGATAATGAACTAAAACTAACAATCAAACACTTTAATAACAACAATTTAAAATAGTCTCAACAGTCCAATAGCATAATAAGTGGAGTGTGTAACCATCATGTAACAATACAATAAATTCTACAAATAGTAACAGCAACAAAAATCTAATAAATAAATAACCCAAGTAGAATATACAGATATAACAGATACAATAATATAAATAACAATAAATAATAAATGTAGTAATAAATAACAATAGATAACATAAATAAAATATAAAAAAAGGTAACAATAATAATTATATATAAATACGTGAAGTTGGGGAGAAATGATTGTGAATTTTCAGAGTGCTATAGGTGTGCGAAAAGTGGGGAGACCATACCCCCACGTACACAGGTGTAGCCCTTTAACGCAGCTACCTAAAGATGGAACAATCACTACACTGGTATTAAAAGTGAAATATGCAATGTGGGGAGACCATGCCCCCAACAACACAAGTGTGGCCCTTTAACGCAGCCACCAAGCACCCACTTCACAGAAACTAACTCCACCAGAAACCAATTCCATTCCACTTGCACAAAGAAGACTCTACTCTCCATTGTTGTTAGCCAGGGACAGGACCAGACGTCGAAAAGTTCCCAAGGAGTCAGAGAAGAAATCCACCACATTGCAGGCCTCGTTTCCAGCTCTCAGCATTCTGGGAATAGGACTATGAAGAAGGTAGTTAGTATTTCTGTACCTGATCTCAAAAAGGTAATGCGATCTAGTAACTGAGGGGACTCTAAAGTTAACCAGTTGTAGCAAATGAGGACAATCAATATCACCATTGATCAGCTTATATAGAAATAACATATCAGCAACTTGTCGTCTAGAAATCAGAGGCATAAGACCTAGGTTGGTTTCAATGTCGGCAATAGGGACCTCTCTATAGGCATAGCCATTCTTCACACCCAGCATTCTTATAAATCGTCTCTGGATAGACTGAAGCTTATCTATTTGTCCCGACTGATATGGAGACCATACACAGGAAGCATATTCCAGAATCGGTCTCACCAATGACTTGTATAAGAAAGCCATTGTCTGAGAGCTGAGACCAAATTTACCCAGTCTAAAGACAAAGCCCATCATTCTTGATGCTCTCAAACAAATGCTATCAATGTGCGCCGTGAATTCAAGTGACGAATCCATCAGTACTCCGAGGTCTCTTACAAGATCGCACCTCTCAATGGGATCTCCATCCAAGTACAGGTCAACATCAATTGGAGATTTCATTCTACTAAAAGTAATATGTTTGGACTTTGTAGGATTGATTTTCATTTGGTTTAACACGCACCATTGAGAGAGTTGCTGGAGAGAGTCCTGCAGCAATCTAATATCCTCCTCTGTTCTTATCTCCTGATAAAGCTTAACGTCGTCAGCAAACAACGAATAACTGACTCCCAGTTTACTACCAATGTCGTTGATGAATAGTACAAATAAGAATGGCCCCAAAAGAGACCCCTGAGGAACACCCGACGTGGCGATGAAGGAGGAAGATACATTAGACCCATATTTTACAGCCAAAGTCCGATTCTGTAAGTAGCTTTCAAACCACAGCCACAGATCACCGACAATCCCATAACCCTTCAATTTGGCAAGAAGATGGCTGTGACTAACCTTATCAAAGGCTTTAGCAAAATCTATGTATATAGCTTCCACCTGATTTCTTCTACCAAAGGCTTCCAATATAAAGCCTTGAACTGGAAGTAGATTAGAGATTGTAGATCTTCCCAAAGTAAAGCCATGCTGCTCGTCCACGACCACCCGCCTAAAACAAGGCTTGACAAAATCCAGTACCAGACTCTCAAATACTTTTCCCACTGCTGATTGGATGACGATGGGACGGTAATTCCTGATATTAGAAGGGTCTCCCGACTTAAAGATGGGGACAACATAGCTGTGTTTAAGGAATTTCGGAAAATTTCCACCAGATAAAGAAGCATTGAATATTTTGACAAGAATAGGCGCAAGCTGGCTGCTGCAATGCTTAAGAACTGCCGGGGTTATACCATCCGGCCCCGCTCCTTTAGATGAATCGAGAGACTCCAACTTCTTCTTAACTTCGTCAAGGGTGAAAGTACACTTAGAGATGCTTGTATTTGTCTTAAAGTCATAAGTGTGAGAACAGGCGATAGGTGGAGTATAAACTGACTTAAAATAGCTGGCAAAAAGCTCACAGATATTATAGGGCTCCGACTCGGTCAGATTGTCAAACTCCATGACTCCAGGTTTAGAGCTATCCTGCTTCAAACCATTGACAAAGGACCAAAACACCCTAATGTTAGAGGGTATAACGGTTTCTAAGCGCTCCACATAGCCAAGTCGACAGGCTCTTGTCACTCTCTTGCACTCTTCACGAACACTGCTGAAACGGTAGTACTCATCGTCACTTAAAGTTTCCTTGTATCTCCGATGGAGTGTCTTCTTAAGAATTACCAGCTGTTTGAGGTGGTTGCTGAACCAGCGAGGGAAGCAGGAAGGACCAATCCTTTTAAGAGGAGAATGCTTTACAATGACTTCACCCAGAGTAAGAATGACAGCCTCCAAACCACTCGAATCATTCCCCAAATCCAGTTGATGAGCCTCACGAGTTAATTCATTCTTTACACCATCTAAATTGCATCTTTTCAGATCCGGTATGTAGACAGCAGCACTCTTCATCATGGCTAGGGAACACTCCAAAGTGATAGAGATGGGTGGATGTATATCCTCAAAAGGTAATAAAGGATCAGTGGAAAGAGAGGCACTATGGTACTTTGGCGCTGAACTAAAAACTAGGTCCAACTGAACATCCCTACTGTTCATTACGTGGCTAATCTGATGTAGTTCTAACAGTGATGATAATTCACGGAGGGTCCTCTCACTCGAAGTCAAACTCACAGGAACATCTTGGGTCCATTTGCAGTCAGGAAGATTGAAATCTCCAACAATGATAGTAGAGCCCAATTCACCGCACCTTGAAATAACATCCACAACAGCATCAGCAAAACAAGAATAACAGGAGGTGGGCTGTTGTGGGGGTATGTAGGTGGCACATAGCAGCAATCTTTTAGATCCAGCACCAATGGTTACAAATAAAGCTTCAAGATTATCATAAGGGTTGCAGACTTCTGTAGACAACAAGTTATTCCGGACTGCCACCAAAACACCACCACCAGAATTCTTATTACTAATTTCCAAAGGCATATCCTTTCTATAAACAGTATAGTTGTGAAATCCCAACTCAGAGTTGCTAACAGAAGGGATCAAGTTGGTCTCAGTAAAGACAACCACATCATACATGCTAACAGAGGCAGTTTCAAACAGCAAATTTGTCTTAGTTCGAAGGCCATTGACATTTTGATATATTAAGGTGGTATTAGGTTGACCGTGGGAAATTATGCGTTTTTTGAAATAACAATTTTGGGTGTGCCATTGACATATTTAATAGTCAGATCAGATTCACCACCCCTGGTGCGCTCCTCAAGCTTCTTCCTCAAATGATCCAGATATTCCAACTCTCGCTTGGTTTTATCTCGTGCCAGCTTCACTGCAGCAAAAACAGGATCCAAATGATCAAGGAACTCTCGAGTGGCAATCTTAAGTATTTCAGGCACCCTTGCCTCTGATTCAAGAATGAGCTTTATAGGCCTACTTTTGTCCACAGTTTCCTTTCCAATCCGAAAAAACTTTACTTTAGAGACATCAGTTCCTGGTAATGCAGCACCAACTAGCTTGTGAATGTGAGCACTATCATCCTTCTTCTTGTCCTCTGCATTTCTTTTGGAGCTTTCGACCAAACCAAACACCATGACATTCTTGGCTCTCAATGATCTCTCCTTAACCTCCTCCATAGTCAGCTCAACAACACAATCCATCTCAGCAACAGACGTATTTTTGGGGGCCTCCAAGGCTTCAACTTTGCCCTCTAAGGCTTTAATTCGGACTTCAGAGCTAGTAATACGATTTTCAATAGATTCTAGTTTGCCATTAACTGCTTTCATATCCAATTTAATTTCAGCCAGATCAAATGATTTCATACTATCCACCTTCTCAACCAGACTCTGCACCACTGATGTCAGGCACCTGATTTCATTTATCAAGTCATGGGGCTGTGTACCATTTTTTATACAATCAGCTCGCATGCATTCCCAGATGTATTTATCGTCACTTGCAAGACGTGAATAATCAGTGGAACTAATTTTGGCGCAGTCTTTATGAAACCATCTGGTGCAGTTTCCGCGGCATTGAGCCCCATGTTGACGATTCGTCACTTCTTTTAAACAAATACCACAGGGGTTATTTACAGCAGTTGCCATAATGAGATGTGCGTAATTTCAGATAATTGTTATAGTGTAAGGTTACAGCAATAATCTAGTTACTCAGTGGAGAAAAGATCAGGAAGGCAGTGATTGCAGTCGACTCTGATGTGCGCATGTGTAGTGAATGATTGTGCGAGTATCTATGTAAACAAAGTTAGTTTTATAAATTAGATATTGAGAATTTATTAATTTCGTGTAAAAACCTGTGAAATATCATGACTAGATTAATCAGAAATAATAAAAAAATGTGTGTCTCTGCAATAGATTTAAGAAATAATAGTAGCTCATCAAAATTAAAGGTTATAGCGCTCACCCAGATACAACACTTGTAAACCAAACTTGGGAAAACCCATGTAAGTACACTTTTCACCAGGAGCTTTAACACAAGCAGAATACACAAACCACCATCTTGCAGACGAAAAAAAAGTTGCAAACATATACAAAATGTTGCAAATTTATTCTAGTTTTATAATATATAAATACTTTGGTACTTTAAGTAAAATGTTTATGTATAGGGTCTTATTATTTGTGAAACGGCAACACTTTCAGACGTATTTACAAAGAAGCAGCTGATCAACAACACGGAGACGTCGATTTTCATTTGACTTCCAGCAGTAAATACAGTGTCTGACCGTTTCCCAACAACAAGATAATTGTTTAAAATTTATTCAGAAATCTGTTGGTACAAATAACAAGGTAAATTACGTTCAAACAAATAAAATATTTCTAAAAATGTCATATTATGTTTTTTGACAATTTTTTCCTTATAAAATAGACCTCGAGACATAAATTCACAGCAATTAAACGACTCAAGTTAAAAAAACTTACACAAGCAGTCTTGTAGAGTTCATTCCCTCCGTTCCATAGGTGGAATTGGAATCACGATAACTTTACACTACGCTTGCTGGTGAATTTTTGAAAATGACGTATTCTCGTCTTCTGTTAAACTTTGTCTCAGCTGTCAATGATTGTTTACAAATTATAAAACTTGTTTTTACCTAAATACTTGGAGCTAATAAATTATTTATAAATGAAATAGCAATGCTGGAACGTCTTCTTTCAAATGTTACACATTGTTTTGCATTTTGAGTTGTAAAACTGGTGACAAAATGGCAGCGAACGGAGGCTTGCACAATCGACTAGTAACTAGCTCTTAGGCTAAATGAGTACGCACAAATCGACTACTTACTAGTCGCTGGGCCCATTATTTTTATAATAAAATTTGCTATTGTTTTATAATAGAACACTAAACACATTAAGACAATATTTTTGTTAGACAAAACCATACAATGAAGACCAAGCCTCCAAAAAATTGTATAAAGTGTGAATGTGATAGGGAATACATAGGAGAAACTAAACGCTAAATTTCTCTGCGCATAAATATACACAAAAACAACACAAAAAATGGTGAAACACAACATTCTAAATTAGCTAAACATGCATGGGAGAATGAACACAAGATTTTATGGAATTAGGCAAAAATATTACACCTTGAACCAAAAGAAAGTTTATAGAAGGGACTTTATTTAAGTTGAATCAAGATCCAACTAGCCAAAGTAGCATAGAGGTAAAACTACTTTGGTTACCTATGTTAAAGTTTTATCTTAATGACAATAAAAAACCACATACACCAAATATAGCAAGACCTGCCCCCACACACACACACCTCACCCAATGAAATTGAGACGCCAGTGCCCCTAGGTCCGTTAGGAGGGAGCATCATTTGCCTTGTCCCCGGGATTCTAGCTTGGAGGCACGTCCCAGAACATTAACAACAGTATCAGGCCCCCGCCCTGATAAGTCTCGGAACACCAACAACATCAGGCCCCCGCCCTGACGCCCGTGCCCCTAGATCCGATTGGAGGGAATTTTTTACCTTGTACCCCGGAACACTAGCTTGGAGGCTCGTCATGAGTAAATATCAAACAAAAACATACTTTCAAACACAACAGAACCGTTAAAAAAACACATGGATGATTACAACACCCCCTCCCCCCAATCACCTTGCACAGTCCACCTAGGCATCACTTGGAGGGGGCTACCCCCACCACTCGTCACGGATTGGCTTACCGCAAGCATTCAGTTTGTCTTTGACGGTCGTGGTGAGTTGATCTCGTATGTGTTTTGGTGCGAGGACTCCTTCCCCTTGCCTCAATGAAGTTGGAAGCTGGTTGGATAAGTTAACTATTTTGTCTATTTAATAACCTGCTCTATATTTTGTCATATTTTTACATTTATTCTGTGTCTCATTGAATATTTTGTCTCTGTTGATTTTTTCATATTTTGCATTCATTTTTGTACGTCATTGAGTATTTGGTCTATTTTATTAATAAAGTAAGTAATAAAGCAAGTTATTACTTGCTCTGTGTTTTGTTGACTGATTTCATAGATTGCATTTCTTTTGTATTTCATATTGTGCATTTGTGTATTATATTTTGTATAATTATGTTATGTGTAAGTTTTTTAAGAACTTTTGACTTTTAACAGTAATCTTCAGTATCTAGCATGTAGTGATGGGGTCCACGTGACTGGTCTGCGTTGTGTGCACACACAGTTTGTTGCTCCATCGTTTTAATGTGAATATTAGATTCATAGGGACTTTTAGTTGTGTTAATGTGTGTAATGATTGTTGTTAGCAGTTAGTGCACGGTTCTGAAGCTTTCCCAAACTAATCTTAACTGAAGAAAGTGAGTAAACAACTACAATACTACCATTTAAATATTTCGAGGTTATAATGACATGTCGGTTTAACCGCATGCTTCAGTAACTCAAGAACTTGAAAACCGTTGAACAACTGCAAGTGCCTTATCACATTGACACAAGTGGCGTTATCAGTAGCGTCCTGGCCTACAATTTCCAAGGTCGACGGATCGAAACTGAGTTAGATCACCTTACTTTTTTGTCACAAACATCCATCATTATTTATATTTCTGTTATTATCTTGTCCATCTGTTTATTTATTTTTGTGCCTTGTATATATATATTCATATTTATTTTTGTGTCTAGACTCATCGTTGTGGGTGGTGTCCTGCATATCAAAATGATTTTTATACTAGAAGTATCGAAGACTGGAAAAGACTCCATAGTTTTTAATAACTACAAGTACCGTGAATCTTATTCTGTAAAAAATGGTGATATAATTTGGCGATGCCTGGGGAGAAATTGTAAGGCTTCAATCACAACAAACCCAGAAAAGACGGCCATCTTCTCAGTTAAAGAAACTCATACAGGACCTCATCCCATCACAATGAGATCCCTTTCGCCCAAACAGCCGCAGCATAACGACCAATCACCTAGTGCACACTACCTTGCCCGCCACGACAACGGCCGCAGCGCCACAGCGCACAACTCCAGACTCCAACTCCTATGCATTCCATATCACCTCCTGGCTCAACATTATTAACTGCCTCTCAAACATCTGTAACTACCATACAATCAGATTCCACCTTAAATCTAAACATAGAACCAACAATTAAAACAAGAAAAAAAAAAACTTAAATCTGAGCTAAAAACCATATTAAACCACTCAATTGAGAATGACAGGCGTTTGACAAAATACACGGACCAGATTTTCGAAAACAATATATTGACAAATAAAGGCACTCAGACAGACACAGTAACACATAACTGCCCTATATTGAAGGAAGAAGTTAGTGACATCTTAAACTCACTTCGAGTTTTCGAATTAAAAAATCGACGCCTCCAGTCTAAACTCGATAACAAAAAACCCCACTTGGAATTGAGGGTACCTGCCAGCGGGATGGAAGAAACAACAGAAAAAATTGAACAAAAATCCAATAAAGAGGTAGGTTTTCAAGTGGTAAGAAAGAAAAAAATAAAACATAAATCTCACAACAAAGAAGAAAACAAAAACCTACTTACACAAAGAACTACCAAACTAAACAGACCACCAATAATACTACAGTTGCATCACAAAAGAAAACAATTAAAATTCCCTTTAAGACAATAACAATTTATGGTGACAGCCACATCCGCAATTTATCCAGCCTTCTACAAGACGATGTGGGTTCTACAACATGGGTGACGGGTTACTGTGCACCGGGAGCTGGCCTTCGGAACATCGTATCTGCTGACATAACTTCTGCAGGTACAAATGACGTGTCAAATGGCAACCAGAGAACGATACTCAACCACATGGAGCTGGAATTGAGAGACTCGCCGGTTCCTCTAGTGTGCTGGTCGCCACACTGCTGACGAGATACGACCTACCCGCTGAGAGTTCCATACACCGTACAGTCCGAACAGTGAAACAGTTTATTGCTAAACTGTGTAGCCGTCTGCAGGGGGTAGAGCTTCTGGATCTTGGCTCCATTGGACACCGCCACTTCACCCGACACGGCCTCCACTTGAGGATGAGCGGAAAGCGACTTCTAGCAAGGATGATGGCAGAAAAGCTACAGTATTACGGGCGAGTATCCTGCAGGCCGGCCCCAGTAACGGCGTCCACACCGACCTCGACAACCCAAAACACCAAGGCAGACTGACACCTTCGCGGATGCAGTGAAGGGGATTACCTCAGAGACAGCGATCACGCCTACATCTTCCACTCAACAGACTGATGCTATACCACCTCCACTTTTTTTAGGGAACCCACTTCTGGCCTCAGACGTACACTAAACGACATAAGGGCAAAAACAACAAACTCTACCTCGACAACCCAATGTCATATGAATTGGTTGTTAGTGCATCAAAATGTGCAAATAGCCACTAACAAAGGGGATGAGTTAACTCTCTTATGCGAGGAGCTTAATCCCAATCTGCTAGTTGTTACCGAGCACGGATATAACAACGGCAATATTGACCAATTCAAAACTACTATTGTCGCACCTCAGCCAAAGATGGAGGTGTGGCTATTTTCACAAAATTTCATCCTCCCATTACCCCTTACAAATTGTAGTGTTTCTAAATACTGTATGTTATTTGCAATGTGTAACAGCTGATTTTTGTTTTGATGTTGATTATTATTAAAGTAAACAGAATGTTTTGAATTAATTATGTCTGAGTTTTTTAATACTTATTAATAGAAAAATGGCGACAAGTAGAGGGAAAAATAGAAGAAAACAAGAGGAATATACAGAGGATTTCAACCAGCCTGTAATACAACCTGTTCTATGTTCCAATTTTGAGAAATTTGACGCCGACCATGAGACTTGGAGTACTTACTTGGTAAGACTGAACAATTTTTTCGAATTGAATGGATTTAAAACTGACACAAAGAAAAAACAGTATTTAGTAAATTTACTGACTCCTAAAATATTTCATGAGTTAAGGATCAATTTGAGTCCAATTAATCCATTGGATCAAACTTATGATGAACTATGCAGTACCTTGCAATCTATACTAGAACCTTGTGGTAGCACAATTTGTGAGCAACACAAATTTTCAAAACGTGTTCAAAAACCAGGCGAGTCAATAGTTTGTTTTGCAAATGACCTTAAATCGTTGTCCACTAAATGCGACTTTAAATGTCTAAAATGCAGTGCCTCAACAGCTGATGTCCATTTGCGACAGCAGTTTATTTCTGGGCTCAATGATGGCAAGTTGTTATCAAAATTGATTGAAACTAATGAAAATAAATCGTTTAAACAATGTTTAGACATGGCTTGTACTTATGAACAAATTAAGGATGAAACCAAAATAATCCAGAAATCAAATCTTTCGTCAACCAGTGAGGAGCAGTTTCAAATACGTGGGAAGAAGAACGTTAAATCAGCACAAGGAGAAAATACTAAATTAGTTTGTTTCAGATGTGGAGGGAGTCACCATATTAAGAATTGCGAGTTACCATCAGACATTACGTGTTATAATTGTCACAGAAAGGGTCACATTAGCAGTGTTTGTAGGAGACAGAAGCAGAATATGCGACAAACTGACAATGCATTCCGAGTATCAGACGACAAAAAAATCGGTGATTTAAAAAATATGCCGTTAGTACCTATGGTTTCGATTGGAAAGAAAATTGAGATGCCATATGCGGTATCTAAACTGTCCGATGATGCAGTTCAACCCGAAACGGTCGACAGGCCTGGTAGAATAATGTTAGACTGTACTATTGATGACAAACACAATTCCTTTGAATTAGACACGGGTGCAGCTGTAAGCACAATATCTTTACATTTGTTTAAAAAACTGTTTCCAAGTAAAGTACTTAACAAAACAACGTTACGTTTACAAACATATACTGGGGAAATTATACGTCCAGTGGGATTTGCTACGGTTGAAATTTGTTATAAATATCAGATATCTGTTGGAAATTTGTATGTGATTCGTGGTAATGTAAATAGCATATTTGGAAGAAAATGGTTGAAACTGTTCAAAAACGGTCTTCCTATTATGAACCAATTATCAGACTAATACCTTGATGAGGAAAAAGATGATTTCATAGGAGAAATGAAAAAGTCGTTTCCTAATGTTTTTCTTACCGGAACAGGGAAAGTACCGAATTATGAGGCTCATTTGCATTTGAAACCCAATTCTAAGCCCGTGTATTTACCACCTCGACCTGTTCCTTTTGCAATCAGAGAGAAGTTAAATGATGAAATAGATCGGCTAGAAAGAGAGGGAATTATCACAAAATTAACTTACAACCCATGGGGTACACCCGTAGTACCAATTGTAAAACCTAACGGAGACATTAGGCTGTGTGCCGATTATAAGGTATCGGTTAACAAGTTTTTAGAACCAGATCATTACCCAATTCCCACCTTAGATGAACTATTTTCTATCATGAGCGGCTGCAAATTTTTCTCAACTATTGACATTTCGCAAGCATACTTAAATATTGTTAAGGGTGTATACGCAGTTAATCAACTGATGTTTGGGACAAAAAATGCTCCTGCGGAATGGCAAAGATTCATATCTCAAGCGCTTGATGGAATTTTGGGAGTATCAGTATTTTATGATGACATCAGAATAATGAGTAAAACCCTGGAAGAACATAAGCAGCGGCTAAAAGAAGTTTTCAAAAGGTTGTCTGAAAACAACTTGCGGATAAACAGTAAGAAGTGTCAGTACTTCAGGGCTAAGATTACGTATCTAGGCCATGAAATATCGGAGAAGGGTGTCCATAAGTGTAAGGATAAGGTAGAAGCTGTTGTTAATGCACCAAGGCCTAACAATAAGGAAGAACTGCGAAGTTGGTTAGGTTTGGTTAGCTATTACGGACGATTTGTCAACAAACTGTCAAGCTTGCTTCACCCTTTGTATGAGCTCATAAGGAACGGAGTGAAGTTTCTTTGGACTACAGAATGTGAAAAGGCCTGGAATCAGACTAAGAACGAAATTTCATCCGATACTGTATTAACCTTCCGTCGGGCGCATCACGGAGTTTACCTCCGTGTGGCTAAATATTTCTAAATTCAAATTATCACTTGCGGTCTGCAGCGCCATCCGTTGGTGTACTTCACGAGCTCCCTTCCAAGAATTATTTGTCACAACCGCCACCCCTTTACACAGTCTGGTTTAGCCTTAGTCGAGTATTGCACAGCTACCTGGAGGTTGCTTCCTTGTGCGCCTTGCCGCGTTACTGTCCGTCCGGAGTCTACTTCCGTGTGCGCCCTACTGTGTTTGTAAAATCCGGAACTTTCTCCAAAGTGCATGTTATGGTGTGAAGTAAAATATTAGACGTTGTATATATTTTGTACAAAGTATTTGACCATTTTTTTATTAGTTTGTTGCTGTATATAGTTTTTTTGCTTTAAATATAGTTTTTTTTGCTGCAAATAGTGTGTATATATTTTATAATGGATGCCTTAGAGGAAGAGAGACTACAAAGACTTCTTATGAGTGTGGAAAGAGAGGATATGGAGGTTGTAGAACAAAGACCTACCGGTTCATTTGTTAGGCAACTGTTTGCAGGCGATAATGAGGAAGATGTCAATATAGATGGTTCTGAAGATGATGAAATGGAATACGCTGAAGATAATGCGCAGATTGAAGAGGAAGAGTCAACAGAAAATAATTTAAATAATTATAGCGACTTTGATGATTTAGAAAATCTGCCTCTCGCAATCAGAAAGAAGAACGATATAGTTCAAAGAATTGATGGAAGAATTGCTTACATAAGTAAGAGCAGAGATTTGCTTTGGGATGCACAAGCAAAATGTTCAAGAAACCAAGGTAGGAATATTTTAAGAATAAGAATGAACTGTGTAGAGAACATTGCTAAAAATGCTAAAACACCTGTTGAAGTATGGTCGTTATTTTTTACTGATGAAATGGTAAATTGCATAGTAGAAAATACAAATATTTGGATTTGTGCTAATAGAGATAATTTTAGTAGAGAAAGAGATGCGAAAGAAACAACAGCACAAGAGATGAGAGCGGTTTTTGGAATATTGTATATGGCAGGAGTGATGAGATCATCCCACCAAATTCTAGAAGACCTCTGGTCGACTGATGGCTTTGGAGTTGAGTTTTTTCAGTGCGCAATGTCCCTGAAAAGATTTAAATACTTACTGCGTGCGACAAGATTTGATGACATCAACACCAGAGGAGACAGAATGATTTTGGACAAGCTAGCTCCTATCAGAGACCTCTTTGAAGATTTTGTGGAAAACTGCGAAAAAAACTATAGATTATAAAAATTTATAAAAAGCAAACCAGCCAAATATGGACTGAAAGTGTATGCTTTAACCTGTGCTAGGTCATTTTACACTTCAAAACTTGAGGTCTATACAGGTACCCAGCCAGAAGGCCCATTCCAAGTTAATAACTCGGGAAAATGTGTTGTTGAACGAATGGTTGCAGGAATATGTGGTTCTGGAAGAAACGTGACAGTAGACAATTTTTTTGCGTCAGTTCCACTTTGTGTTGATCTTCTAAGGGACCATCGTCTGACTATGGTTGGAACTTTGAGAAAAAACAAGAAGGAAATTCCCAACTTGTTTTTTAACATCAAAGACCGGAAAGTAGGAAGCTCAATTTTTGCTTTCAAAGAAGAATGCACTATAGTGTCCTACGTCTCCAATAAAAAGAAAAATGTAATACTACTGTCGTCAATGCACGACGACGACGACCTTGATCAGGATCCCAATTCACCAACTTTTCAGAAACCTGATATAATACTTTTCTACAACTCCAGCAAAGGTGGAGTGGATACAGTAGATATGTATAAGGAGTCGTATTCTACTGCTAGGATATGCAAAAGATGGTCAATGAGACTATTTTACACGCTGTTGGATGTTGGAGCATTGAACAGCTTCATCATCTTGAAGCAAAACTGTGGAGACCAAAATATAAAGAGAAGAAAATTTTTGATGCAGCTGGCTAAAGATCTTTGTAAGTATTACATGCAATCAAGGCTATCAATAAAAAGTACTCCTACGTTTGCCAAGAAAAGAATTTGTGACCTCATGGATATAGAACCTCCACAAAAGCGGATCGTTCCACCAACGGATGATGTTACATCATCAAGATGTTTCAAATGCGACTGGAAAAAAAAAATAGACTTTCCAAAACAAGATGCTGCAAATGTAAATTTTTCATGTGCCGTGAACATACAGCCCCACCAAAATGTGTCGAGTGTGTCGAAAACATTACAGATCCAGAGGAGGAGAATGGTGATGAGTAATTCAAGTATGTAATGAACAATGTTATTTTGAGGAAATAATTCTGAAACTTATAACTAAGGTTAGGTTAGGTTAGGTTAGGTTATATATTTGTAATGACTAGTAATAATATTTTTTATGATTTTAATATTTCAAAAGTATTATTGTTAACATAAACTTATAACTATTTTGGAGAATTAACTTTTTTGACAATATATATATATATATATATATATATATATATATATATATATATATATATATATACACATACATAATTATATAAGGTTAGGTTATATATTTGTAATGACTAGTAATAATATTTTTTATGATTTTAATATTTCAAAAGTATTATTGTTTACATAAACTTATAACTATTTTGGAGAATTAACTTTTTTGACAATATATATATATATATATATATATATATATATATATATATATATATATTGTCATATATATATATTCATATTATTGTTATTACATGTCATATTATTTATATACATAAATTCATATTATTGTTATAAATAAATTTTATTGTACTTATTATACAATTTAAGTACAATAAAATTTATTTATAACAATAATATGAATTTTTTTTCATTAATTTTTTGATCCCGAAGGTTACCTCCGTGTGCGCCCTCTCACGTTATGGAACAAATGCGCCCGACGGAAGGTTAATACCATATGATCCGAGTTTGCCCATAATTTTGTCCGTTGATTCCAGTCCAGTAGGTCTTGGAGCAACTCTTATCACACTCATTTTTGGATGGGTCACAGAAACCTTTATGCTTTGCTTCCCGAGCTCTCTCATCGGCAGAACAATCTTATTCTCAAGTAGACAAGGAAGCAACAGCAATATTTTGGGGTGTTAATAAATTTTGTCAGTATCTGTTTTCAAAACGATTAATTTTGAGGACCGATTATAAACCACTTGCTTAAATTTTCAATCTTCAAAGGAATTGCCCCGAATGACTACCCAAAGGCTTCTCAGGTATGCAATATTTTTACAGGGGTTTGATTATGAAATTCAGCATGTGTCATCTCAGAATAATGTAGTAGCCGACGCCCTTTCAAGAATGCCAATATTAAGAAGAAACGATGAAAACTTCATGGATGACATACACAAGGCGTGTATAAACAAAGTTAAAAGGTTAGATGACATGCTACCGGTAAAAGTGAGTGAAATTCAGAGCGAAATTCAAAAAGACTTAGTTTTACAGAAAGTTTATGATTGTTTACTGAAGGGTAAACCTCAGGTTTGCAATGAGTACAAAAGGCATACTATTGAACTCAGTTTAGTAAATGGTTATATACTCTGAGGTGACAGAGTTGTTGTACCAACATCGCTGAGGAGAAGGATTTTAGAAGACTTATATTCAGCACACATTGGAGTTGTTAGAGTGAAAGCGTTGGCTAGAAGCTTTGTCTGGTGGCCAGGAATTGATATTGAAATTGAACGATTTGTGAAGAATTGTAATCCTTGTCAAATTAACCAAAAAGATCCTGCCAAAGTCTGGCATCCATGGGAAACAGAAAATGCTCCATGGAGGAGATGACACATTGATTTTCTAGGCCCCATAGCAAATCAAAATATAATGTTGGTTGTGGATTCTTACTCCAAGTGGCTTGAAGTCTGTCCAATGTCTCAAATATCCTCAAAGAAAAAAAGAATTTTTGGAAGTTGTGTTCTCAAGATTTGGTTTTCCTAATACAATTGTAAGTGATAATGCCACTGTATTCACATCAGAAGAGTTTCAGACGTATCTAAGGCGAATTGGCGTTTCACATAGAACAATTGCACCGTACAACCCACAAAGTAACGGTCAGGCAGAACGTTACGTCCAAGAGCTTAAAAGAAACCTCAGAGGTAGTGGAACAAGGCGGTACTCTGAATGAAAAATTACTTAAATTTCTCGTTTCTCATCGTCGAACGCCCTCATCTGTAACAGGGAAAAAAGTCCAGCAGAGCTGATATTTGGACGGAAAATTCGAACTTCCTTCGATATAATGATACCTACCAGGAATAAAACACCAAATGGAACGCATGAAGATAAACCAGCAATTTCACAACATGGAAACAGAAATGAAAGATCGTGGAGGAAGTTAAGGAAGGAGACATAGTAATGGTGAGAGATTATTCAAGGCCCGGGAAAAAGGTGTGGAGAAGAGGAGTTATAAAACAAAGAATTGGAAGGGTGGTGTACTGTGTACAAGTTGATCAAATAATTTGGAGACGTCACATTAATCAAATTCAAAAACTAATAATTTAATTTTCACAATGCAAAACTTTCAATTTTCTTTTTACGAGGAAAGAGTTGTAGTGTTTCTAAATACTGTATGTTATTTGCAATGAGTAACAGCTGATTTTTGTTTTGATGTTGATTATTATTAAAAGTAAACAGAATGTTTCAAATTAATTATGTCTGAGTTTTTTAATACTTATAAATAGAAAACAAATACATCGATCCTACAGACAAAGACTTTGAAGTGACAGGATTAAATGTACAGACTGGCACATCTCAACTTACAATAATAGGAGTTTATCAGTCCCCAAGTGGAAATGAAGATTTATTTCTCTCAAAATTTCAACAACTGTTGTCCAACGTGAAAAATAATAATCACCATTTTATTGTAATGGGGGACTTTAACATCAACGTTTTGAACGTTAATGACACCCTTACAAAACACGTTGCTAACTTACTGAGGTCGTTTGATCTCAACTGGTCGGTTAACTCGCCAACGAGGGTAACCAACCTATCAGCAACTGGAATTGACAACGTTGTAACTAACATGACTAACACTAAGGTGAATGTGATCAACACAGCCATTTCAGACCATTACGGCCTACAGGTAATTATTAATGGTCTTGAACTAACAAGGGATCAAAACAGTAAAATAACAATTAGAGACACAAGGCCCGAAAACATTACGCTCCTCAACCATTTTCTTTCAAAAGAAAACTGGAGTTTTCTAAATTTTAAAGACCCCATCAAAACTCAATTTCAAAATTGAGGAAACTTTTAAATATCATTTGAACGTGAGCTGCCCACTCAAGCAAATACGGCAAAGACCAAAATACAAGAAATGTTCATGGATTACCAAAGGTATCCTAATTTCGAGAGGGAAATTATTGTTTTACTCCGAAATTGACAAGCAAACTTTAAATTTAGAGTTTAAAGCCTTCTTTCGAAATTACAAGCAAATTTACAGACGTGTCATCAAAGCGGCAAAAGCTTATGATGTCTCAAAAGCACTGATCATGTCAAAAAACATTTCAAAGACCGCATGGACCATAATACACAATAAAGATCGGCCAACTGACAAACATATAGAATTACAAATTAACAATGAGCGAATCAGTGACCCTTTGAGAGTTGCTGAAGAGTTCAACCAGTTTTTTTCTTCAGTTGTAGCCGATCAAGGACTTTGCAGTCCTTTGAATCGGCCACTCCATTCATTAATACAAAGTCCAACTGCATCCATGGCCTTGACTCCGACCACAGAGGAGGAAACTGCCAGGGTGATGAGAGATCTCCGATCAAAAAATCAAATGACTCAAATCAGGTCTCAGCGTGGCTTATTAAACAATGCTCAAAGCATTTACTGAAACCACTTGTACATCTGATAAATCTTTCTTTTCAATCAGGAATGTTTCCCTCCACTCTGAAGACAGCAAAGGTCACACCGATGAATAAAGAATCACCCTTTTTGAATAAAAAGGGTGATTCTTTATCCACTCAAAATTACCGCCCGATCTCAATCCTGCCTACCTTTATCAAGATTTTTGAAAAGGTTTTTCTTATTAGAATCTCAAATTTTCTGGAAAAGCACAACCTACTATCAAGAAATCAATTTGGATTCTGAAGTGGGAAATCGACAACAGACGCAGTACTGCATCTTAGTAATCGAACACAATATGTAGGCATTTCAGACGTTCGATCGGAGGTTGAGGTATTGGGATACGGGGCCCCTCAGGGCTCCAATCTCAGTCCGCTTCTCTTCCTGATCTACGTCAACGACGTTGGCTCATCTGTGAAACATGGACAACTCGTCCAGTACGCAGATGACACGACTCTCTTTTTTAATGAAAAGTCAAACACAGAACTGGAAAGGATTGCATTCATGGAGCTCAATAATTCAATTCAGCATTTCAACGAGCTCAACCTTAAAACAAATCCAGTCAAATCATCATTCATACAGTACTGCTTGCGACAGACTGACTCAGATTGTAGTCCAACAATCATGTTGGATGAAACTGAGGTTGAAGAAGTCTACTCGACAAAATTCCTCAGAATTCATCTCGATCGAGGGGCCTGTTCATGACTTGGGACTGTCACGTAGACCATGTTTGTTCTAAGCTGTCCTCAGGCATCCATGTTTTAAGACAACTATCCAAATACTGCCCAACTCAGATACTGATAACGACGTATTATGGTGTAATCTACCCTCACTTGTCTTACGGACTGGTACTGTGGGGAGGTTGCATAAACGTACACCTGTCCAAAGTATTCGTCCTGCAAAAAAAGCAGTTCGAATAATCGCGAAATTGAATAGAAGAGTCGTGCAAGCCAGCCTTCATAAATTTAAAACTGTTGACTCTACTTTGCCTCTATATCTTAGAAACATGCATATTCTTTAGGTCTAAATGCAATCACATAAGAGGTAGCGACATACACCCTTATGAAACTAGAGGCAGGGAAAACTACCGAACTGGGAGACACAGGACGGTAGTTCACTAACATGTACCCTCGCAGGCAGGAGTTCAATTATTCAACAAGTTACCTGATCACATTAAAAGTGCCCCAATGCCTAAGGCGTTTAAAACTCGTCTAAAAACATCATTAATTACTCACGCATTCTACAACATTGACGAGTTTATGGCACTGGCACATGATTGGGTAATCGAATGACCGACAAAGGGACCAGAGTGGGCTAAATTCGAATGAATGAGGTTTGAATGAAGGTCTTCTGTATGTTTGAAAGAGTCCTAGATGTCATGGAGTGAATGGAAAATTTTAGTAATATTTATTCATAATATCTTGACGATTGCATGCAATATTAAATTGTTCCGCAGTAAAAATATTTATTATTATTAGTACTAAGTCTTTTCTGATTTAGTATGGGTTAAGGTCAAAATAAAATTTAAAAAATATATATAAAAAAAATTGTTTTAGATGTAGGCTAAGTTAGTAAGTACACCTGAAGACGGCAGGAGTTTGTTATACCTGTTGAAACGTGTTTGTTTCTTAAACATTCAAAGCATTGGAAATCTCAAAATATTATCTACATCACAGAGTATTACTAGTATAGCTAAGGCCACACTAGATTCCCAGGCCTTTGCTTGCTCCCCCACCACTCACGGCTCGACGTCACTGAATGGGGCGGACGGCAGACAACACCAGCCACCATAATCATGTGGCTGTCAAGTAAACACAGTGTCACTCACCTTTTACGTTGTTTGTTGACTGATTTATATTTATGAGATGGTATATGAGGAACCTGTTGTTATTATTATGCCAGGTAAATGTTGTGTTCCAGAATGTAAAAGTAATTAAGTTAAGCCTTTTATTAATGTTTTTTCCTTCCCAAAAGATCACAGGACAGCTTAGACCTGGCTAAGAGCCATCCACAGAGATGACTTTGAGATGTCAGCTAATTCCCGTGTATGCATAAAACACTTTGATAAAAGATTCATCATTAGAGAAGATTCTATAAGTCGTCCTGATGGAAGTATTTTGACTGTAAAACGGGATAGGTTAAAACTCAGAGGCGATGCAGTAGTAAACAAGTAGTAAGCAAATTTGTTAATTACTACAGTAGCGATGCAAGTAAATTTGTTAAGTGGCTAGACGCATGGAATAATCTTGTAGTTCAAGGAGAAAGCACAAGCAGCTAACGAAAAAGAAACGGGAAACTGACTCTTGATACTCCATGTAGTCTTAACTCATAATGTAAATACTCTAATATATGTAAATATTTGTTAAATAATCTTAAATTTAAATATGTGCTGTTAGGGAAGTTTCAAACAGACAACTTAGAAGCAAGGTTTGGCCAATATAGACAAATGTGTGGGGGATGTTATAATGTTTCTGTTGTGCATGTGCTTGAATCGGAAAAAAAAAACTTAAGACTGTTAGTTTAGTTAAAGTTGTATCCGCTTTTAATAAGTTTTTGAAATAAAAGATTTGTTCTTTACTGAAGAAGATAGTGTTGAAGAAACAGACAGTTTTGATTTTAGTGATGTTGCTTTTGAAGATATTACTGAGGGTTTAAACGATGTTATTATCTCAGAAGATGATAATATGGTGGCTCTGACATATATAGGAGGATATGTTTTTTTTAAATGTTACAAAATAATACATGTAAAAAATGTGAAGAGTATTTTTTAGAAAATAAGATGTTAGTATCTTGTAATAATTTATATAGTTCCTATTTACTGGTTATAGACCAGGGGAGTTTAAAATATCCCTCTAGTTTAGTTGTGAATATTTTATCTGATTGTCTTAAATTCTTTTAATTGATCATTAGTGATAGATATGAAAATCATTTTCTTGGGTTAAAACAAAAAAGAAAAGTGTTATTTAATTTAATGTTAGATTATCTTAGTGATTCTTATATTTTTTCTTGCCAAAACTGCTCTACTAGCTCTTCAATTTATGTAAAAAAGTATAACAATCTTTTGTAATATTCTATTGAATAACTATAGTAAGGTATCAAAGGAGAAATTTCTCGAGAAAGAGAGAGGTAACCGTAAGAAAAGAAAGGTTGATAAGTAAAATTATTTTGATTTTGCTTCAGTTAATAGAAGTTTTCTAAACACATTTCATTATAAAGCATAAGTAAATCATTTAACTTGTGATTTTTATCCCAAGTAAATATTTATATTTATACAATAAATTCAATGTTTATTTACGTGAAACATGATCACAGTAAAATTGTTTAAACTTCCTATAAGCTATCACCAGTAATTTTGTTGAAATTCTAATTACTATAGGCGTGTGAGCGAGCGTCCAATGCAAGTTGTACGTGTATAGAGCGCTCCGATCCGCCCCAAGCTGTGACGTCACAACATGAGCAGCGCGGCCTGGAAATCTAGAGGCCTTGGTATAGCATATGTGCCAAATTTCAACACTCTACTTTTATGGTTGCACACTACTAAAACTTCAATGGTGAGATCAAGTCACAAATGATATTGCCACTAAAAATGCAAATCACATTAAAAAAAGAGGCATGTTGCTGAGGCCAAATCCCTCATATGTGGGGAAATGGCAATAGGAGTTATAGTAAGTAAAATGATTTTTTTTTATAAACTGTTCACCATTTGTAATTTATGATTTTAATCTAAAATTTGCTTTAAATTATGTTCACCATGCAAATCGGGCAATGACTTATTTGATGATAAAGAGTTAACCATAGTATAGTAACTAATTGTCCATCTTAATAGTAAAAGAAATAAAAATAGAAAGGATTGCTTGAAAATCAATGTGACCTACTGACAACTAATATCTATCACTAGGCCTACTGTTTTCTATGTGGAGAATTCACTGCAAACGATTTAAGAGGACGCTCTTTGAATGGCCACTGAACCATTTACTAGCTATTGGTTCACTCAGAAAAACTAAAACTTAAAAATTCATACATTATCCTATAGAATAAAGAGTTCACATGCATCAACGTAACTTACTTACAATTAGTAGAGGAGTTATAGTGGATTATATAGCCACTAGGTGAGGTAATATGACCTCCATTCCTTAGATGATACTGGTTTTGTGTTGTTACATAAAATTCTCCAAAACCAAAAAATTGATTTGTTGAGAGATGAGGTGTGCAATGTCCGCCCCAAATTCTAAACCAGTTCATCTGCATTACAGACATGCAAATAAAAATAATTGTTATGAGATGAAAGAATGCAGCAACAAAGTTTTTATCTTCATCTTTTGGATATGCCCATCTTTGACGGGGATAACATGTAGGACTATACATTTTTATCAAATCTGGAAAAGAAAATATAATTAAACGTTAACTGTTAAATGAAAAAATTCATATGCATAATCAACTGTAAAATAAAATAGAATGAAGTTTTAATTTATATTCAAATAAAGATTGACTAAGCCTAGGCCTTATTATTTGTTATGCTGTAAGTAAACAAAATTAAGTTAGTTTATATATGAGTAATATATATATTATTACTAATAACTATAGCGTGCGGTAACAAGCGTGTCAATGTGTTATTAACAAGAAATAATTATTGTCATAGGCTAGACAAAAGGTAATTAAGCACTTTCTAGACTCTAGGTGAAATATGAGTTTATAATTCTTGACGAGGTTGATTTTAGCCATGGATAGCTCATTTTTTAAACAAAATATTTAAAAACTAATTTTTTATGACATACTACAGTGTAGTGGAAATACCAAATTTTTTTAAAACCGGAATTTTTCAACCAATTTTTTTATTTCACTTTATTTTTAAACATGAATATATAATTGGTTTATCAATCAAATTAATTTTTAGGCCCAAAAAAATATACTTTATACTTTCTTAACCAATCATAACCTCGCTTATCCTAATAATCTTTATAGGCCTAATTAAAATATTTATAATTGCATTAAATTCGGATGCCTTTATTCCGCGGCAATAACATTTTATACAAACAAATCTATAATTATAAAATTTTGAAAATATTATTTTATTAACTATTACCATAGTTTTCATTATTTTTTTAAAACTGAAGTAGTTTTTTTGTGCTGAACACGAATTTGACAACCATTTGGTCTACAACAATTGCCCGAGATATCACAGAAAAACTATGTTCGCAGCAAATCACCTATGGTAGCCATATGCACAATGTTAATAGAAGCTATGACTAAGCCACCAAAAACAAATTCGAATATATTTCTGCTGGCGTGATATCTGGTCATTGAAATTACTTGGTCAACTTCAAATCTTTTCATACTTTGATAATACATTTTTGGATGCTAAATATCAATATTTAGTATAATTTAGGTGTCAGAAACTGAGTTAGTATCATAAATGATACATTCTTATACAATGAGGCTGCCCATATACATTGTGCAGCAGCAGTTATGGTTAGGTTATCATAGCTTATTGTAGAATATGTTTTTACAAATTCTGCTGACTGAAAAGCGGTTTGCGACAGTGAAACTACGTCATTACAGGTTCATTCTACAATACAATAACCTGACCTAAAATAACTGCCGCAGCGTGATGTCTCCGAAATGTCAGTGATAGTGAGTGTACTTTGACGCCTATATACATTGTGCTGCAGCACAGCAGCAGCAATGGCTAGGTTAGGTTATCATAGCCTATTGAAAAATATATTTTTACAAATTTTACTGACTGAAAAGCGGTTTGCCACAGCGAAGATACATTATTACAGGTTCATTCTACAATATAATAACCTAACCTAACCATAAATACTGGGGTGCGATGTCTCCGAAATGTCAGTGATAGCGAATGGACATAAAACATTCTTTCATCTTTGCAACGTGAATGACGGCCTTCCGACACTTCATTTTCCTAACAAGTGAGGACTGCCACATCATCATCTAAAAATATGAAAAGAATTGAAGTTGACTAAGTAATAGTGCAAGAGTTACCTTTTTTTAACAATGTGACTGCGGATTCCGTATTTTTACGGAGTAGCGTAACTTCAGAATTTTTATTTTACAATACCAATCATATGTAGGCCTAATATGAAAATAATCATGAATAAACATAGATTACGAATATATATTTATTTATATTTCTACTTTTTTGTTTGTTAACAGCTGATTTAGAAGGTGTTGACAAGTCAGCTATTTGTTTTGTTTCATTTGATCACTCACTGTCATCTGTCTAAGTATATTTGTTCTATTACAAAGATACCAATCACATATAATATGAAATTTATAACGCATAAACATATTTTACAATTATATATTTATTTATATTTCTACTTTTTCTTTGTTAACCCTTTCGCTTCCAACGTCCGTTATGTGGTATTTGCGAAGACTTCCAAGGTCCTTTTTGGTGAAAATGCATTGTTTTAAGAAATATGCTATATATTTTTTATTTATGAATGGAATTGAATGATTTTTGTTTTGTTTTTTTTTTTTTTTGTCATTAAATTCTCTATAAATATAATTGATAAAGTAATATTTATTAGTTAAAAAATGTTTATTTATATGTATATACATGTATAAATAATTTTTAATTTTTTTTATTTTTGTAGTTTGAACTAACCTACAGTGCACAAAAAAATCTTAGAACATTTTCAAGATATACATTTTCAAGATAATCTTGTTGCTAACATGCTTACAAATTTGTATGGTCTTACCTTTAAAAATGTCTGTTGTAGAATTTTTTTTTGAACATGTTGTTTGGAATTTTCGCCCAATTGCAACGCTAATGGGCGATCGTTCTCGTTTTCGTCTAACGTTACTCATATTTACACTTCGATATAAACACTAAACAAACTATAAAGAAGCAAATACTAATTATGAAATAAATAAAACACTCTAAAAACAACTAAAAGTAATACGCAACACAGCTAACATCAAACGGACACATATGCTAAAGGTTAGCAGTAAACTACTGATTCAGAACAACAACTCAAGTTGTAAGTCACAGACGTTCAAATTCAAAGATGCGTAAAATTAAAGTTATTATTCCAAAGACGATAAAACCTAATTTCTAGTGTAACCTGTATGTTTATGCATACGTTGCTATAGTTTCATGATAATCGGACGAATTTAAGTAACTGAAAAAAAAATTTCTGCGGACGTCCGATATATCGGACGTTGGAAGTTTTCGAAAAAACCATGACGTCCGATATAACGGACGTCGGAAGCGAAAGGGTTAACAGCTGATTTAGAGGGTGTTGACTAGTCAGTTGTTTGTTTCATTTCATATGATCACTCACTGTCATCTGCCTGTGCATATTTGTTTTATAATGTTCTTTGCTTACCTTAGGTTATATAGGTTATCATATTTGTTAGTGAGTTTAGTTACATTTCACTAGTTACATTACGTTAAGTTTGTTAGTTAGTTTAGAAGTCAACATTCCAAAGTAAAAAATTTTCTGAGGGTGTGCATTCACAAAGCTTACCAAACCAAAAATACTACCTTTGTTTTTAGCGTCATAAGAATATTCTATTTAATCAAAACTATGTGAAACTTTGTGATTGTCTACAGTTTTAATTTTGGTTCTCAGTTTAGTAACTCATTTTTTTACTGGTAAGTTTTTTGAAGATAACTTTTGATGTTCAGGTGAAAAAATTTTTTTTGATAAGTACATTTTTAGTTAAAAAATATATATAGGCCTACTGATTAAAAGTAAGATTAATATGTGTAACATTACAGATTGTTATTTTATATAACATTAAAAAATGGTATTTATGCAGTTTCTTACCACCAAACAAATTTGGAACATTTTGCTTGAAATGGGTCTAAAATTGGCTGTATTTTCAAGAGACATGCTGTTTATTCCATAGAAATAACATATTTTACCGAGAAATTTGAAAAAAACCCAATGTCACAACTTTTAGTATTTTTGTCATACAGTATATATCCGTTAATTTAATTGGTATTTTAATCATCTCTTTTTATTTTGATGTTTTTTGCATACATTTGCATAATTACCTAAAAAATATTTGTTTATAATAAACAAGAAAGATATTGGAAAAAATGTAAATTGTTGTAAATCAGCCTGAAAAGGGCCCGGTATCCCTCAGTAATCAGTTGGTAACACCCAACGATATTCCTTAGATAGTGGTACCTTTTTATGTGGTACTAAGAGGGTTAAATCTATGAATTTTTAAAAAGTATTAAATATGGCCAGTATTCTTCAAATGACTTTTGTATTTAAGACCAGCACTTTAAGTGTTAAGATACGAAATGACTAGAAGTGCAAAATTCTTGTAACAAAGCAAGTTTTCCTAGTTGAATACTTTTGAAATAAAAACCGAGCAGCCCTGGATTTGTTCGAATTATTACTATTAAAATATTAAGCATATTTATCAGTTCACCCAAAATACGCCTGGGAGGTTAGAAAAACAAAATATTAAATTACCAACTAGCCTATTCACACTTACCTACTTCCAAATTTCAATGTGGTTTGTATTTAAGGTTAGTATATATATTTTCTTTTTTAGGGTAACATTACTTTGGTTTTAACAATTTTAAAGCATCAATCTTCCCAATAAATCGCTCACTACCTCACCAACCTGTTTAGGTCTGAACGCAATAACAACACAAACACCGCCTAATTCTAACACATATATTTATTTATTTACTTAGATTTTGTTTACTTTTGCTGTTATTCTTATGTCAGTTGTGTAGTGAACTTTATTTTTTCCAGTTATCAAGCTGTCTATCAAATCGAACAATGAAAACTTCATAAGAGTCACAAAAAAAGGACGCCAAGCATATTAAAAAACATCCGTTGATGAATAAGAATAAACCGAAAAATATGTTTTTTTTTTTTTATAACATTTATTTGAATTTACAATCTATTCATAGTTGAACAATAAGTAAATGTGAGGTTAAATAATATAACATGGATTAACACACGTCCAATGACGTGGCTAACATAAACATTGTTTAACATTACAAATCGTTACACAAAAGTATAAAGTACATTACAAAAATCTTACTGGAAGATCTAATACGTGTTGTCTTTTCAGTCTGTAGACAGCGTTACTATTATCTAAAAGATTCAGGGCAAGGTAATTTGGGTGATTGTTCAATTTTTCTAAATATCGACTGCTAAATTTAGTAATTTCGGTCTTGACAAAAGGAATGTTGGAGTCTTGATGGATGATTGTGTTATTAATGTACCAGGGTGCTTGAAGTATGTTTCGTAGTGTTTTTGATTGAAATCTTTGGATGATATCTATATTGCTGTTCGATGAACAACCCCACAGTGAAATTCCATAAGTCCATATAGGTTTTAAAACTGTTTTATACAGGAGAAGCTTATTTTCTAATGATAGTTTTGATTTGCTGTGTAGTAACCATGCCATTTTTCTATATTTGGTGTTCAACTGAAGCCTTTTGTGCCATATGTGCGAGCGCCATGTCAATCTCCTATCTATGTGCATTCCCAGATATTTGACTTCTGTAACTTGAGGCAACGGAACATTGTCCAATGAGACTGGGGGGCATGTTTGAGATTTTAGTGTGCAAGTGAGATGTGATGACTTGGTTTGATTAACTTTTATGTTCCATTTATTGAGCCAATTGGACAGTTCGTGTAGACTTAACTGCAATATTTGAGATGCAACAACTGGATCTTCATGGGAAACGAGGTAAGCTGTGTCGTCAGCGAATGTTGCAACCGTTACTCCTGGACTCGCTGGAAGATCGGCTGTGAATAACGTATATAATACGGGCCCAAGCACACTTCCTTGAGGCACTCCTGATTCAATTCCTACTAAGGGAGAATATTCATCCTGATATTTAATTTGGAAGAACCTATTTTCCAGATAAGACTTGAGTAAGTTGTAGTACGAATGTGGCAATGAAGATTTTATCTTGAAAAGAAGGCCCTGATGCCACACTTTGTCAAAAGCTTGACTAATATCAAGAAAAGCTGCCGAACAATACTTCCCAGTCTCTAAACCCTGGCTTATAACATTTACAATCCTATGTACCTGTTCTAAGGTTGAATGACATTGACGGAAACCAAACTGGTGGTGTGGGATAGCGTCAATTTCATCAATCACAGGCTTCATTCTTTTAAGCAAAAGCTTCTCAAAGACCTTAGACATCAATGGAAGAAGGCTGATTGGCCGATATGATGTAATTTCATGAGCAGGCTTGCCAGGTTTTTGTATTAAAACTATGTTCGCCACTTTCCACTGAGAGGGGTAATACTCCAATCTTAAAACTGCGTTAAAGATCATGGTTAGCAAAATGAAACCCTTTCTAGATAGTTCTTTTAGAATTTTACCTGTTATCAAGTCATATCCTGGTGCTTTATTTGGACTAATTTCATGAAGTATGACGTTTTTTACTTCAGATGGCTTAAAACTATCTATCGGAAAGCTCAATTGAGTCGGAGAGTTCAGGAATTCCAAAATGTCGTCATTTCCGATAAGAGGATCTTGGTGCAATTTGAAAACATCCCGAAAATGTTCAGCAAATACCTGAGCCTTTTCTTTATTAGTTTTGGCCCAGGTGCCATCCAGTTTCAGAATTGGAGGTATATGAGTCTTTGGTCGTTTCATGCTTTTAGTGACTTTCCATAACGAATAGTCGCTGTCGTCAAAAGGAGAAAGTGACGAACAAAAATCGTTAAACCATTCGTCTTTTATAGATTTTATCAATCTTTTTAGTTGTTGAGAGGACCTGTTTAGATTTGTTTTATCGAATTGATTCCTTGAATTTTGCCAAATTCTTCGTAAACGGCGTTTTTCTGCCAATTTCTTCCGTACAATTACAGGATAATTTACACTGTTTGTAGACTTTTGTGGAAGACTGGGCGTTGCTTTCCAAGCCGCTTCCTGTAGGGATACGTTAAATGATTCAACTGCGTCATCAATATTTTCATAGGATTTCAGTGGAATGTTAAGCTTAGATATTTCATCAAAACTGTTTCGAAACATGTCCCAATTGGTGAATTTGTTACAAAGACTTGGAGGAGTTTCTTTGTTGATTACGGATGAACTGATTGTTAAAATAATAGGGGAATGGTCTGACTGTAGATCGAGGGAAGACTCTATTTTTAAATAATTGTTACAAATACCCTTAGTAATAAAAAAATCTAAGATATCTGGAATTTTGTGCGGGTCACTAGGCCAGTATGTAGGTTCCCCTGTCGAAATAGCATCCATATTAAAATTATTAATTGTTTGTAGTAACTGTCGACCTCTAGGATTGTTAAGCCGTGATCCCCACATTTGATGCTTAGCGTTGTAGTCTCCGCCAGAAATGAACCGAGGGCCCAAGGAGTTAAAGAAATCGTTAAATTGTACATTGGTGATGTTATGTCTTGGTGGGCAGTACACTGAAGATAATGTCAGAGGACCAGTCCAATCTTCTACAACAATACTTGAAGCCTGAATGTGGTCAAACTGGTAACTTGGAAGTTCATAATGCTTAATAGTGTTTCGTATCAAAATAGCAGAACCACCATGAGCAGTGTTATCAGGGTGATTTGAACTATAAATTGAAAAATTAGGAATTTTAAAGAAAGTTAAATCGGTGAAGTGGGTTTCAGATATTAATAGTATATCTAGCTTGTAAGTTGATATGAATAATTGTATTTCTTGATTATGTTTAATTAAGCCGTTGGCATTCCATTCTGATATTCTGAGAAAATTATTCATTTTAATTTAGAAATAACTGTTGTTAACAGGGTAATGAGGATTCCAACCTGTTGAGTTTGCTGTGTTAGGAGGGTTTCAAATTTTTCAAAAACAGAATTTATAACCTGGATAAGGGTTGGTAATTCATTACCTGTGGAGGAAGTTGGCCCATTTTTTGTTGCTTGAGCATAAGATACTGACTCATTCACGTGATTATTTTCATGTCTAGTGGGAGGTGATGGTGTCTCAGATTTACTGACTATACCATTTGTTGCATGCGAGGTAAGAGATTTTTGTCTCAAAGGTGGAAAATTTTTATTTTTCAAATTTTTGTAGATAGTACAACCTTTGTAGTTTGCAGGGTGGTCACCATTACACAGCACACACGTAGGTGAGACATCTTTAGACTTAGTACAAGCAGTAGTATCATGGTTTGAACCACATTTAACACACCGGAAGGGATACCAGCAATATGACTTAGAATGGCCATATCTTTGGCACTTCTTGCACTGAACAATATCATTTTTTTTATATGGAGGCTCAAACTTGACTTTAGCATTTAACAAAAATTCGATATCGTAAATATCTTTGTTATTTTTAGCTGGTTCTAAATCTACGAAAAACATACCTAAGGGAGTTTTTGTTTTGGCACTACGAGCATTTGAAACGTTCCTTACGTTGTGTCCGTAAGCATTAATGGCAGTGATAATGTCAGCAGGATCCGTTGAATAGTGCATATTTTTTAAAACTGTACGGAAAGCTCTTTCTTGTTTTAATTGAAATGTGTGGAAGCCAACATTCAGCTCTGACAGTTTTCTGACTAATTTACGGTAGACATCAGATGTAAGAGGAGTAATCCTTATCTTATTGTTGGGTAAACATTTGTAAAAGTATTCATCTCTGGTTAGAACTGACTCAATAACTTGTACCATTTTAGCTACATTTTGAACATCTGGAATAAAAATTGGGGGTGGTTTAGGCTCCTTTTTGGCCTCGTTAGAAGACGTATCTTCCATGGTGTTAGGGTCTTCCTCAGATAGAATGGTAAAGTTATTAGATATTGGTATATCTATACTCTTGTTACCTGAATTGTCAGAAGAGTTAGGTCGACACTTTTTCTGGTCGTTGCCAGTATTAGGATTAGAGTACATTCTCTTATTCTTTTGGGACACTACTTGCCAAGGGACGTCATCACTTTGGTCAGATGCTTGTAGAGAAGTACGGAAGTCAGATGAAGTAGGAGTTGAATTGGTTTTGTGTTGATTGAGCGAGTAATCGTGGTCATTATAAGAATGAGTGGTCACATTTTTCGGACAAAATGATTTAGACGTACGTGGAAGTTCGTTCATTGTAAGAAAAATAGCCTAACCTAGGTTAAATGTAAACAAACGCTGAAAACAACTATTTAATTACTAGAACACTTTGAAAGCAAATAAGTAATAACAAAGGAACAAAGAAACGCCTAATTAAACTACATTTTGAACACTTATTACAGAATAAACGAGAAAATATAATTAAAATAACAAAATTATTCAGGAAAAATATTGGAATGCACTGTTACGCACAAATTAACACAGCTGACTATAACCGAAAAATGTGAAATCAAAACGGGACGGCCTATTTTTAGACATAGCTCAAGCGTTTGATCGTGTTTGGCACGACGGCTTATTGTTTAAATTAAGAGAATCTGGGATCCCTTGTTATGTGTTCAAAATTATAAGAAGTTTCCTCAAAGATAGGACATTTTCAGTCAAAATTGGTGGTGTTCTATCTACGGTAAGACCTGTTAATGCTGGAGTACCCCAAGGTGCAATTTTATCTCCTCTTCTATTTAACATATACACATCCGATTTGCCTACATCAAATAATGCCAAAATTGCTACATTTGCTGATGATACTCTTATTTACTCTAGTCATCATGACATTAAAACTGCAACCATGAGAGTACAAGAGTCTTTGGAATGCGTAGTTACTTGGTTTTCAAAATGGAGGATAGCTATCAACCCGACCAAAAGCGAGGCAAAGATATTCACTCTACGTCGGCCTTTAGAACCTCAAAATATCACAATTTTAAATGAAGAAATACCCTGGAACCCTACCGATCAAGCAATAAAATATTTAGGTGTTTATTTTGATCGTAAACTAAATTGGAAATTCCACATAAATAAGAAACTTAACCTTGCTTATGGAATACTGTCAAAATTATTTCCATTAATAAACAAGAAATCATCTCTGTCTGTAAAAAATGGCCTTCTTATTTACAAAACTATTCTACGACCACTTTTGTTGTACGGCTGTCAAGTTTGAGGTACTGCCTCAGAAAGAACATTAAAGAAACTGCAGGTAGGTATTTCAAAACAAAGTTTTACGACTCATACTGAAATGCCCTTGGTATGTGCGTAATACCCCGATTCATCATGAACTTGGAATTGTTCCCGTTCATCAGTTCATTAAAAAATCGACTCAACAATTATTTAAGAAACTTCCATCTGTAAGTGGTGTACAACACTTCTTACATGTGTGACGCCGACACAACGTTGTGCGTATTTTAAGGCGAATATTAATGGTTTTTTGTTTTTTTTTATGAGTGTAGGATGAGTGTGGATGAGTGTAGTCTGGTTACTAACTGAGTTCAACTGTTCCTCAGAAAGGGCAATTTATTAATAGCCCAACAGCCAGGGCAACTAAGGGACCTACAGCTTTACGTGGAATCCGAACCACGTAGTGCTGGTCTGATTTTCAGCTAATTGACAAGCCTGATACTCAGTTATCTCCCCCACACAACATCCGCACAATGATTACCAACCAACATGGACACCCTAGACTTCTCTAGTAGTGTCCACGCCGATAGCAACCAGCAACCACCAAGCGGACGCCATGTCGGTATTAAGAGGACCGAGCATACAACCTATCGCCTACAATCTCCCAAACACTTTGTCCCCATGTAGCTGGGTTACAGCACTGCGCTACCAGTGCCGACATAGGACATCCGACCAACATCAGAACGCTCCGCCTAAAACCAAGGCTACCTCAAGACATTTTTGAACTACCATAAACATGCTTTAATCAAGGAAGTTTAATATCAAACATTTTGAACTCTGTTCCTGAGGTGCCGAATGGCTGATCTCAATATTTATAGTTCTCTGTTATTATCTTTTTCTAACATTTTCTGTCACTTAATTCTACCTTGGCCTGTATAGCATTTTGTAACTTGCTGAACGGTTAATAAAATAGTTAAAAAAAAAAAAAAATAAAAAAAAAACGGGACGGCCAAGTACCTTCGGTACTCAATAACACAAACAAACAAACTATACATACTAATAGGAAAAAATATGGACATGGATGAATATTAAAATTCTTGGTGTTGGCGTTCGAGCAAGGTTAAAAAAAGCCACCACCAAGGTTTTAATTTTCGTCCATTTTCATATTTTTCCAATTTGTTTGTATGGTTTGTTTTTTATGGTTTATTGTTTCTTTGAAGTACAGCAGACGTATGCAAACGAATTTTTGTTCTGTTTTCAACAGAAAGTATTGTGCAAGCTCAAACTCATTATTGTAGTGTACGCAGAGAGAGGTGAACTTCGGGAGGGAGGGAGTAAAGTTGGGGCAGGACGTTGATGTTCTAAAATTGAACCTGTGTGGACCGTACGAAAGGCATTAGAGACAAATTCCAGAGCTATTACAGTGGACGCTGAGGACTCAGGTACCTGCTTAAGTGCGCAATAGCGGCGAGGAGGTTGGGGAACCCTTTTGGGGTTACGCGTTGATGCGCAATATCGGTGCACCCATTTCAACACGGTTATCTAAATATTGTAAATTTCGTAAATAGATTTTACACATTATTGTATAGAGAACAAATATATAGAAAAAGTATAATTAATTGTAAACTGTTATTTTTGCATCAATAGGATAAAATATCAAATTTACAATTTAAACATGATTATTTATTTACAATACAGTTGTTATTAATTTACTAAAATCACACCAATGTTATCCTTAAGGCCTCTTTATACCAAAGTAGCAGAAATGTTAATACGTTTTTGGCTGTATTAATTCCTTAGTTACGTCCTTCATGCTCCGATCACACCGAAAGCTACGCCAAAGACCATAAACGCAATAATTTAGGATACTATGTAGGTGCGGGAATAAACAATGTGGTAAGATCGGCTTTTGCGCATGGGCCAGTTGTAATTCATGAACGACGCGTAGCTAGCCGAGGTATTTCCCCAAACCGTATTAATACTAAAGCGACGTCCCAAATGAATTAATACTCGTTGTAAACTGCACCCATTGAGTTACATTTTACAGCGACGTCGTCGAAGTATTAATACATTGGGGATTGGTCAGGATACACAGAATCATTGAGGCAGGTGTTAGATGGCTCGATCGATTGGGCTTAGCTTTGTGACAGGAGATCACTTTACATTTTATAATCGATGAATATATAATCATGCCTTTTGGATATTTATCCAAATATACAAAGCAGCTTTATAATTAACAAATGGCAGCTGACAATAAACCATACGATATATATATTGGTGTGAAGAGGCCTTTATGGAACAATTGTTTACGGGAAATTTTTACCCCTTTGGGATATTTAGTCTAAAACAAATATTTGTCCCCAATTTCAGCGTTGTTGGATGACGGAAGTGGGAGATTTAGTGATGAGTAAGTGAGGGTTTTCTCTTTTATATATATATATATATATATATATATATATATATATATATATATATATATATATATATATGTATAGATTATCCCTTCACATGCTATCCGACAGCTACAGCAGAAATAACACATATTTCCATCACTTTTTGTTATTCTCAAAATATGTATAAATGCGTGTATATAAACAATGAAATGAAAAACATACAATCACACTATCTGAGTACCTGAGGCTATATGCACGTTGTATGACCGCTGTTTTTTACTCTGTATCTTCCCCAGGAAAATACTGATTGATTTAGATTATGAGTTCCAGACGTTTGGAACCGCTTACACTTTCCACTTGATCTAAATTCCAGGTAGAATATTTTGTTCTGAGGTTTTAACTGGATAGTGGATGCACTCCAAATCTTGAAGCTCATTCACCTCTTGGGATTGTAATGCATATACTGGTTTCTTTTTATACTCACCACACCACTGATTAGTGGATATAAAACTATCAAACGAAAACAGTGGCGTCTTTCACTGTTTGCCCGAGTTTCTAATCACGTCGCATTTTCATAGATTTAGATTTCAATTTATTGTATAAAAATTGCACATACAATTTCTTAGTTCATGCCGTTGGAACATATCCATGGATGTAAATAGAAAGTCATTTTTTAGTAAAATTCCACATATTTAATTTTCATTAAGAGCGCTTTCGCCGGTGAAGGCATCTTTAGTTGTAAATACAGTATAAACAAAAAACATGTGTGAGTAAAAATAAAAAAATCACATGTAACCATTAAATACTAGTTAAATAAAATTTAAGTGGCTAAATTTGATATGAATTATTTCAAGTTAAAAATATGGTTTAGAGTTTTCAATTTTTAATGAGATTTCATCTTTAATTAAAGGTAAAAATATATCACTAAAACTTAGAGACGGCTGGAAAATGTATGGTAGTTTTGAAAGATGAATGTATTTCCCAACCGTATCTAAATTTTAGTAACAGATTTAAATTATAATAATCTTTCTGCACTGCTCCACCAGATTCCAACGCTCGTTAAAGCAAGGAAATTAAATTTAAGGTACACATGTGGCATATCGTTTTTATAGGAAAAAACAAGTATTATAATGGTAACTGTTTATTATAACTTGGCTATGACAAATAATTTATATAAGCGTTAAAATGAAAACCTCATTTTAATTCATTAAATAATAATAATAATAATAATAATAATAATTTATTTATTTCCTCTTTGTGATACAAGTAAGTAAAATACATAACTTGCTTGGAATTAATAACCACCAAATCAAGTATACGGTGGTTATGAAAAAAGAAAAACAAAAAACAAATGTTACAAATTAATTATAAGTCCACGTAGTCTTCCTTTGCAAATTGCACTTGTCTTCAGCGGCATATGCAGCGCATGCTTATAAATAATATTGCAATATAACAATACAACAATACACCAATATAACAATATAACAACATAACAATATAACAATATAATAATATAACAATATAACAATAAAACAATAAATATTACAATCGAACAACAGCTTTCACTTGTAATTGGACTACTAGTATTTAGTGACCATCCAAAAAGTTTTGATAGATCGATTATTGACTATGATATGAGGCGCTAAGCGGACAAGTGGCCTAACCCCAAAACAGCTGTATTGAGTTATTAGCGTTTAAAGATTTGTCACTTTTTTAACATTTTTTAAACACATTAAAAACTCAAGCTTTCTAGTTGTAATTGTTACTGTTATATAAGAACATAACCCTTGTATGCATGGTAACCTTTTTATTTAATTATTTTCATTAATTTAAAAATGAAAGTGGGTTGGGCCACTTGAAAATTGGCATATTTTATACATTAAGTAAATTTATGTGGGTTGGGCCAATATATTAATATAAGTACTGTACAACTTTACTGTCAATTAACATTTTATTACATCACTTAATGATACCATTAAGCTTGTACTTGATATGAAACAAATTGTACACTACTTTAAAACAGGATATAGTAAAAAATTAAACATTAATACAAAGATACAAAATTCAAACAAGTTCATCTTCTTCCTCATCGACTGGAACGGTTGACGGAATATCTCCAGAACTTAAAATTGATGTGTAAAATGAGTGTTTGATTGGTGGTATGTATTCTAAAAGAGACATCAAGTCCTTCTTTTTCGGCTCATCTATTTTTCTTCCATTGGGGTAGAGAACATCTAACTGCATTACTTCCGTTGTTGTCCTTTTTTTGATGTTGACAGTGGAAAAGGGGACCTCTTCGTTGTTAGAGTATTTGTAATGTAAGAGCAGAGGCTCTGACTGCTTAAAATTAATCCACTGTATTTTAAGCCACTCAACCTTTTGATCATTTCCCACATCCCCAGTTTTGACAACTTTGCGGTTTGTAATATTGTTCATAAGCTTTTCAAATGAAAAAAAGTCATCTTTTTCCATTTTTTTTACTTTAAATGGTGGCTTTTTTGCTGACAAGATCACCTTGATCCAATCATCTGGTACATAAACTTCAGAGTGATACTTTTTTTCTTTTTCAATGAGACCAAAATCTTGGTCACAGGCCAAATATGTATGTCCTGAGACTAAAAATTTGTGGTCAATCTCAGTACAAAAATATTTAGGAGACGTAGCAATGTAATCACATAGTGCAGCTACTTTTATATTGCGGTTTTGACCGCCACATTGGTCACTGTACATTATCAGTTTTGAAGTTTTAACATGGTTTTCCACAAAATGTAAAATACATGATCCCACTTCCTCAGGGCCACGGGAGGCTACAGCCTCATTCCACACATACATGTAGCTGTCTTTAGTGGACAAATTGTGTATTCCTAAACAATACGTCCACAACTGCCGTTTGTAATAAACTGGCCCTGTGGATAGCACAGGTGTTGGCAATGTTTTCATTAAATCAAACGCAATCACGCTAACGTCATTTGAAGGATCCTTCCCTTTTTCAGCATCTACCCTGTAACCCGTTCGTGCTGATTCAGCTAAGCGCCTGTAATTCTTGTTCAATTTTTACAGGCCTTTGTTCAGTTTCTGGTAATGATTTAAGTTTGATGTTAAATGCATCACACTTACGGCAGCTGTCTGTGACTGGAGCATGAAAGTGATAATTAAAATCATTATTAAAAACATTTCTAAAGACAAAGGGTGAAACATGATCAACCTGATTTTCTTCAACATAAATTTTGTACATGATTGAGATATTTAAGTTGGGCGAAAGATACTTTCGATTTGGATTTTTTACCCTAGAGTAGTGGGAATCATAAGCTGGAAACTTACTAATGAAGTCCTTTACCTTTTGCAGCCTATGATCAGGGGTTTTATTTTTAGGGGCTTTTCCTTGTCCTCTCTTGTCTTTTGGTGGGGTTATGGCGTTGTCTTTATTTTTAATGGCCCGTGAAATTCTGCCATCACTTACTCCTAGAACTTTTTTAAAATACTCCTTACATACCCTGACTTCTCCTCCACTTTCCTTTTTTAAGTTATAAATCCTTGTAAACATTCGTTTCTCTGAATTAGATTTTGTATAAACTCTTTGTTTTTTGACAACTGTTACTAAGTTATTTATAAAGGAGGTTTGTAGATTATGGTCCGCTAGGTCATAATAGGAATAAAATATTTTTTTACAGTGTTCAGTCGGCAATTTAAGATGACACTTAAGAGGGCAAGAGCAGTCACCAGGTGCAAAAACTTTTGCTTCAACAACATTTCCTTTTCTTGTGGTGTACTGCTTTCCTGAATTTCTGAGTCTTTTTCTAACATTTTGCTTCCAATTTTGAACATTTCTTTGCCTCTTTCGGGATTTTCTATTATCTTCAGTCGGTATTGTATCAGCTACAGGCAGTTGGTGATAGTTATGATCTGAGGTGGAGGGATGATCATTACCTGTGTTTGTTGTCTCTCCATGCGAAGTCTTCTCAGCGCACTTCAACATATGTCGATTTTTGGGTGTCTCAGTTTCAGAATCTTCATCTTCTGAAGGGGCGTAAGAAGACGAGGAATATGTATCTGGGAATAGCTCTTCCTCAGACGAACTCTCCAAATCTGAAACAATCGTAACCTTCAGAAACACAAGATTAAACTTTTAAATATAAAATATCACTTTTTAATGTACTGTACCTTCTTAGGTATTATATTATTATTTAAATGATGCCATATAAGATATAATAAAAACTGTTGTTAATACCATTGTAATGTGAACTGATTCTTTGAAAACTAGTCTATGATTAACAACCTAGGCTAACCTTATAAACTGGGACTTAGTTGCAAACCTTTATTGGTAGGCCTAAAATACAGTTGTATGATTAATCTCATAAGTAATCTATTAAACTAATAAATTATTATATTTTTCTTACCTTCATTCATGGTTCGTTGGAATAGGTACTTGTGAAACAACCGTATCAATACAATTTGTAAGTTTCAAGTGGAATGCTTTTAACCAAAACAAACATGAAAGTAAACAAACAAATGGCTCAAGCCACAACAATGGAACAGACTGTGGGTTAGGCCACACGGCTGTGGCTTGGGCCACTATTCAGTTTGCAGCTGACTCAAAGACCAATAATAAACAAACAAACTAGTGCTGCTATCTATCAGAAAAATGGAAAAGGTGGCTTGGGTCGATATGCAGTATTTAGAATAGAGTGTTAGAGATATTCTAAGGCTCATATCTCAATATTGCTATTTTGTGGGTTAGGCCACTTGTCCGCTTAGCGCCTCATATGTACAACTAACAGTTAAAATTATCTTACAATAGTAAAGAAAAGATTAATGTCACATGTATCGTTGAGCCAATTTTTAAGTTTCTTACAAAATATTGATAAAGTAAAACTGTTTTTTATTTCAATAGGCAACAGGTTGAAACATTTTGGACCCAAGTAAACAAAAGTTTTAGAGAAGAATGACTTATTAATTCTAGGTCTTACAAAATTCTGTTGGCTGGTACTTCTGGTTGTGTAATGTAGGTTCTCTGTTCCCCTGTTGCCACTTTTTTTATAAAACATTCTTAAAACTTTGAAAATGAAAAGGTTTTTTATTGGTAGTATTCTTAAATTTTTAAAATGCAAAGCGGTATTTTCCCTATGACATTTAAACAGTAATATTCGAACAAAATATTTCTGAGTTACAAAGATTTTATTGATTAAGTTTTCGTGAGTCCCTCCCCAGAATTCAATCCCATACTGAAGACGTGATTGAATTAATGAAAAGTACAGGTTTTTCAATAAATTTTGGCTGCAAAAGTTTCTTAAAAAATAAAAAGAGCGAATTGATTTTCTGATTTCAGCGTGTAAATTGTTGATGTGGCTTTTAAAAGTGATTTTGTCGTCCAAATGAATACCCAAATATTTGACTTCTTTCACTTGTTCAACCGATTCACAACTACAGTTGTTGATATTACAGCAAGTATGGTATTTAAAGCTATGATTAAAATTAAAACCGGTTAAATCAAAGTTAACTATTTTGGTTTTCGAGACATTAATTACCATACAGTTTTTCTCACACCATTTCCTCAATAGTGCCAAGTCATGGGTTATGAAATTGGAAATTTCTAGCCAGTCAGTACTTGAATACGTGAAAGATATGTCGTCAGCGAAGGCTATAATTTTACCGCAAAATGGTTCTAACAACAAATCATTTATAAATAAAGAAAATAAATCAGCAGAAATTACAGATCCCTGAGGGACACCAATTTTAACTTCTTTTTCACCGCTTAAATTGTTTTTCACACGGACTTGTTGTATTCGATTTTCTAAAAATGTTCGGAACCAATTAAGAGCTGGACCTCTAACTCCCGCAGCCTCTAACTTTACGAGCAGTAGATCATGATTAACTAGATCGAAGGCTTTTTTAAAATCAACAAAAAGAGCAGAAACTTTATTACTACTGTTTAGATTTTCAATAACATTACGTAAAAGAACTTCAATTGCATCTTCAGTGCTCTTGCCTTTTTTGAAACCAAATTGACTTAGAGAAAAAAATTTAGTAGTTTCCAAAAAATTTAATAATCTTGATCTCATTAATTTCTCAAATAATTTAGAAAATATTGAAAGTAAAGCCACTGGTCGATATTGTTCGATAGAATCAGAGTTCGCTTTTTTAAAAATTGGCACAATTACAGCTTTCTTTAACAATTCGGGAAATTTCCCATTTACAAAACTACTATTAATTATTCGAGATAATGGTTCAGAAATTGTATGAATAATACGTTTTATAAAGTAAACATTAAATTGATCAAAACCAGAAGACTTCCTGTTCTGCATATTTAAAATAACTTTTTCAACTTCATATTTGCTGACATAACTGAGAAATAAAGACTTAGGCTGTACTCTTAAATTAAGATTATCTTGTACATGAAAATTAGATGAATGGTCATTAACAACATTTAAGAAGTAGTCGTTAAAAGTGTTTGCAATCTCCTTATCATCAGTTATTTCTTTACCATCTACTACTAACTTATCAACTACTTTACATTTACCTCCTAGCAATGAATTTATTAATCGCCAGTTATCAGCTGGTCTGTTACCACATTCTTGAAATTTATTTGTATAGTACTGTTGCTTTTTTAAATCTATATCTGAAGCCAGTTTGTTTTTAAAGTTATTATAGTAGTTTTTAAAAGCATGATCATAAGGTCTACGTTTGCAAATACCCGTGACATGACATTTTCTAGCAGTGAGGACATTTTTTTTATTTCTTGGTTAGGTAAGTTTGACAAGCGTAAAAAAGTTTTGTTACTAACCAAAGTAATTAATAAATTGGCCAGAAATGTTTGAAGAATTATAGTTTTTACTATAGGGCTTAAAATTCTAAAATTAGCATTTCTTTGGCCAGAATAAAAACTATTTATTTTTATTTTTAATTATCAGGCTAGTCGAATTAGTATTCTGAAAGCATAGTTTTATGGAGCATATGATTCTCTACAACTTTTAAATTTAAAGTTGGTTTCTATAGATTATATTGTTTGAACTATTGCTGGTTTTGTATTTAAAAAAGTAATTAATTTTGTGGAATAATTTAATGTTATGAAACATAGTGGTCGTCAGTGTTAACTATACAAATATAAAAAGGATTACAGATTCTCTGGGGTACTGAACTGAGTGCCCCAGTGTAGTATTCCATAGTTAAAACATTCGACGCCAACTGAAATGGAGACACAGTTGCAGAATATGTTTGAATGTTTGGATTGGGCTGGGCTCGCTTTAGTTCTCACCTTACTCAAAGTAAACGCTTCGAGGGGATATGAGGGGAGGAGTGACTTCACAAGTCGTTTCCGAGTTAGCCAGCTGAGTCGCATGAATCAGTGGGAATAAGGGTTTGGTCGGCCCTTAAGGTCGGGACGTGTGTAGTGCGGTTGGATCATGATTTCTGTCGTAACCAACCTAAGGGCGGTCAGCTCGGGTGAACCATCTGACTACCCCACTCCCTACCCCGACAAGTTGGTATGTGTGTAGCCCTGTCGGCCCGACATCCCCGACCAAACCATTCAACTTGACTTTGGAAGCGATTTATTTACTACTCTCCCTTACAATGGCTTGTGCTAACCAAACAGAAAAATGTGTGATACTTGAATTTTGCAAGGAATTCCGATGTTTATGGGATCTAGAAGATATAAATTACTCTAACCGGGACTGAAAAAATTAGTGCTACAAGGCATTAAAAGATATTTATTTAAAATAGATTCCTGAGCCAAGAATCAAGAATCATTTATTTGCCATTCGACATAATTAATGCATGGACAGCAGTCTAAAGTACAGCATATACAGCTACGGTCAAATTTTATAATAGAAATACAACAAATAAAATTAACAAGTACTAACACTACTTTTTTCAGATCTTTGGATATTTCTTTTATTTATAATAGACCAATTGACCTAGACAACAATAATGACAATAAATAAATTTAAGAATTAACAATAAATTAGATAAGTTTGACATCAAGACAAGCAATAAAACTATAAATATATAAATTATTCATATACTGTGTATAGTTAAAAAGAAACGGGAAATTATGGAAAACATTTGTTCTAAACTAGTGTGATTGTTTAGTCGGCCCTTGTGATCGTAGCGTGTGTAGGGAAAGCCTCGACACGATAATTAGAGACTTGTCGGGTAGGGCAGTCGTGTCGACCCGTGTGTATGCCACTAATGAATGTATCTAATAGTTAGTTCTTACTAGGTTGCTCTGCCTCCGCTCAGATTTTTACAGTCTACAGTTTTCTGGTTGGAATGGGACTGTCTGGTATAATAGAAGGTCTATGGTTAAACACCGTGCCACTGCGTTTTGTGTACTCATCTGTGTCTATAAACAAATCAGCTGAAAAAAGGACTGTTGGCTCAGTTGGCTGTTTGTTTTGTTTAATTTCAAAACCAAACGGAACAGACTTAGGAAAAGCAAGGCTCATATGGTGTGTGTATTTTCTAATCTATTCTATTTCTAACCATTGGATATATGATTAAATCTGTTTGAGATTGATCAATTTTTTGAAGGTAACTAAACTGCATTTGAGTAAATTAAAGTAAACTTTAACAAGTTAAGTATACAGTAGATACTAATCTGAAACTGTAAGAATTAGCCTACAACATTTTTATGAGCAGTTATATCTATCTCAACTTCAATAAACTGACAGTAATTTGAGTTTGTGGTAATTATTTATAGTGACTTCTTTAATTTCTTTACATTAGAACTCTCATGTAATACCTTAATTCTCAATGGACTATGTTGGTAAACAGTATGAAATATGTCATTTTACAATTATACCAAAAGGGAATTTTCTTAACCTAATTAAAACCTGATTGAACCCAAAGCAAGTGAAGTGTCATTTTAATAAGTAACATTAATGATGTTATAGCAAGTAACACAAGATTTTAACAAACCTAACATAAAGTTGTCCCCTCTCAATCTCATGTAAAACCAACTCTTACTTTAACAATCTACCATGGCTGTTTTATCTCTTGCAAAATTTAGTAATGTCAACCTCCCCAATAGAACTAAATGTTGAAATTACTGGAAAATTCCTTGAAGGGATCTTATCTTACGTTTCTAGTAGCCTAGCACTAACACTTTTTAAGATGTCAAACTATCCCACCAAAGACGTAACAACCTATTTCCTACTTGCCACATTTGTAGGCCTATTTCTCCTAGCAAAACATCGTATCATTGATGCTCACAACAACCCAATCCCTTGAAAAAGAAGATGAAGAAGATGACGATTCCCTGATCTTTACGAGAGAGCGTGGTAAATGGTCAAAAGGCCTACTATTGGACCGAAAGACATTAATTAATTGGAGAATTTTAATCACACTCACTTATACACATTTTTTGCAACTGCCCTAATTATGATTGTCCAGCCAATTAAGGCCGGTTACATCAGTATTGTAAACTTGTTCAGGCGTAAGGTCTAGTTCAGTGGTTTTAGTGATTAGGCATGTAAGAAATTTAGCAGTGTTCTTCTCATTAGCAGATAATTTCTATCGGCTCATCTATAAAAAGCGAAAACCACATAACTTTTTCAAATGTTCAAACCAGCCATAGCTGGCTTAAAAATCATATTTTTGTTATTTCATGATATAAAAAATGTTGCTTACTCTTTAAAAAACACCCCCAAGAAATTGGGGCGTCACATTTTCTATTAACTATCTATATTTCACAATATCATGAAAAGTAGGTTGGGCCTATGCCAAATATTTGAGAAATGATTGCATTCATTTGTGCTCGTCATCATACAATATTTAACAAAACTCGAGCACTAAAATATTTACACTGGGTAAATATATTAGCTAATTGCCACAGGAACAGATGATAAACTGTACGAATTCTATAAACTGTATTGAACGCTGGAAGGACCTGGTACTACACTACACATCAGAAGCGTCTTCTGAACCCTGCTCGGAACTGACGGAAATACTTGAAATCAGTCAATCCTGCTGAAACAGGAAATGTTTGCACTGTACGCAGTACAGCCTAGAATAGTGATTGGGACAGTGTCGGACTACCAAGCATATCGGACTGTTTTAAAGTTTTGGAAAATTGCAAGTGAACTGTACCTAAAATTGATGATTTACTTTTATTTGTATGTCAAAAAAAATTGTTCGGTAATTACTCGTTTTTATGAGAAAAAGATCACTGCTTTGATGGGATATTACTCAAAACTAATCTACAAGATGTAGACCAACATAGGTATATAAATGATCACTATGCATAACAAATTAAGATTTACCACTGAAATGCTAAATGACATAAATCAACTTGGTGATCAATGGAATGTAACATCAAAGTCTTATGACTGTTTTAAAACAAATAAAATTGGATGAAGATGTTCTGGCTAAGCCCTTGTTGGTTACTAAAGTTCATTTCCACCAATACAAACATCTATCCCTTGTGTGTCCCATTAGTCTCCTAATGGGTTGTAATCCAAAGTTGTAAGTTGGGAGGAAATATTTTCATACTACTATTCACTTTTGTCAATTTATTACTTAACACTTTAGCTGCTGTGTCAGTCCAGTACGCCCGACGGCTCTTTGTCTAAGCTAGATGCCGTCGGGCCACTACGCCTGAAATTGTTGCTAAGCAACCTCTTGGTTATTTTATTGTTACTCGACTGGTTCTGCTTTCTTAAAGAAACCGATCACACTTTTGTACTGCAAGCATAACACTATTTACAGAGCGAATTTCTAAGTGTTTGGTTGTACATACAAAGTTGTTCATAAAACTTTAAATGTTGGTATGTTCTACAAGCAAGTTGTCGGGAGTATAGGCTCGACAAACTTATTTAGTGAATGTTGAAATAACGTAATACATATTGAATACTGGATTACTTTCATCATGCAGTCAGTGTAGCCAAACCATGAAAACAAATTTACCTCAAAATGTGTCAGGCCGATATGCCCGACAGAGTTTTTTATGTGCCGTTTATGCTACTAAAAAAACTGTGTCGGGCCAATACTCCCGAATATTTATATACATATAATGCCTATGTATGTACTATTTCTATACTCAGAATTGGTGGCATAGTAAGTATAATGCATCATTGTTTTAAATATTTGCATAACAGTTTTTTGGCAATTTAGAGCAAAAATATTCATTTTTAAGGATGGCAGCTAACGTGTTAAAATGCTTGCAATTATCATCAAATGCCAATTATTAACAATATATACTACAACTATAAATAAGTAAACACAATGTAAAATCTTTAGTCATTAGCAGGAAGTTTTGTCATTAGCACATGTTTTTATAACTTTATAGCATAAAATGTACTATTTCCTCAGATAACATTTACTGTGAAGAATCAAGCATAAAGTAACAGAACATAAGCTTCAGAATGAGTTGTGATGAAGATTCTAATTCTGCACACAGTTGGAATTCAGGTATTTCCTGTGTATATTTTTATAGTTAAACTGATGAAATATGAACAAAGAAAAGCTTGAAATGAGTGTGTCAAGAAGCACCGTTTTGAAAAAGTAGTTCATTTTTTCTTAATCACATTTTTTTCAAAACTTACATCTTATTTCTAAGATAGCCTATGCTCTGTAAAATGGGGATGAAACTGAGATTTGTGGCTAGGATAAATATGTTACCAAAATCCTCCTTTATGCAATTGGAATTGTATATGTTTACCTTTCATGCAGTGCAGCAGGCTGATATTGTTAACAGGGTCCTCACTCCTGTACAGAATGTCATCTAAGATCTATGCAAAAGATTTCATGTCTATATATACAAACCAGAAAATGGATCGACATGAAAAATCTGACATCCTTCAATCCTTGCAGCTAAAAACAATGGCAACACTGAAACCTAATTGTTGTTATGAAACCTATTTATTTGCCAGGAAAGAAAGCTGTCTGCTGATTGGGAGACCAAATCAAGGATGAACTAGGGGTTTTATTTTGTATAAAAACCTTTCACACAACTTATAACTCTTCTGTTGAAATGTAGGATAATTGCTTACTACCCACTTAGGTTCTTCATCTGGCATCATACCATTTCCACTTTTTTTTCTTTTAATCTTTAAAGACTTACACTGTCGTATAATACCACTGTCTTATATTTTCAAAACTCAAACTATGGTTTGTAATTCCCTGTTGCTTTCTTTCCAAGGGAGGATTTGCTCAATCATAGAAGCAGCTGTTGAATGGTTACGTAACATGGATTTTGCTCCGTGACAGAAGATCAATATTTAAATATTAAAACACAAGTACTTTAGACTATATTTATATAGATATTATGTATTGGTTTGATATTTATTCTTCCTCCTTTTAGTTTGGTGGTGGTTTAACAGCAATATGATATATATTACCTAGTTGAAAGGTGACTGTGACAGTTAGTGCAAGAACTTGTCTTGCATCTTTGAGTGGAGTTGTTTTGATTTAGTTCTGGGAGAGGCGCCATGAATTGGTTTGGTTCTTTAGTGAGCTCAATTAAGACAGTTAAATAGAAATTGCTTAATCCCTTGTTATGGTTGATGGTAACCTAATGGTCCTGCAAGGTTTTGTGTCAAACTGATTGAGTATTACAGCCACATGTCTCATGTTTAAAGAGTCTGACAAAACATGATTTTTGGTACAGTAAAAATTATAGCAATACAGGTAGTACGTGTTATAGTAAGTATCTCCCAGTATTTTATCATTCTATCTCATCTCGTTTGTGAAAGCAATCTGATGAATATATACATAAGGTTCTTGATGAGTTTGTACTCACAATACTCAACTTTGAATATATGCATTTTACAAGAATATTTTCAACATGATATTGGTGAATTGTAGTGTTGTTGCCTTTTTGTAAGTATTGTCAACTATCACCTGTTTGTGTAAAGTTAATAGCACTTGATTTCTGCAAGAAGTGTAGTAAATAAGGCAGATATATCTATGATAAATGCTGTCTCAATCAGACATCTCTAATACCTTACTGCAGTGGTAAAAACTTATATAGACAACCATCACTTCTCTCTCATAGAACAAACTGACACTAAAGTGGAGGGAGCTACATGAATGAAGCAGCTAAGTTTAGCTGCATACAAAAACTGCAGAAGAATCTATTGCAACGTTTAAATCAGTCTCTCAAACACTAAGGAAGTTCCATTAGTAACAAAAATGTATGTTTTGCTGGCAACTTATTTGTTCTTTGTGTTTATGAAAATAAACTTACCTTTTCAGGTAAGTTTACTGATAACTCATGTCTCATACTATACTACCTGGTATATTGCTGCCCAAAAAAAGGTCATAAGAAAATATATAGGCATTTTAACCATTCTAATGATTTTCATTTTATTATTTAGTTAGTATATTTGTCTTTAGCCATATTAGTTAGTAGGGAAGAAATGAATAGTAACATAATTATATTTTTTTCTTTTTAAACTTTGCTAGCCAGTTCATTTGGGCCACAATCCTGTTTATGAACTCTATTTAATAAGTGAAATACCCACCTTCAGCTGAGTTGGGAGGATTCGCAGACTGCAGTTGAAACTTGGACTGTGCAGCTTAACAAGTTCACTGTGGGATCAATATCAATAAAACCAGCCCCACATGCTAAAAAACTATACTATGTCACTAACACAAACAGCTAATATAATTAACACAACTTTACAGGTATTGGATAATGGAACCATGTTGATCCTAACATTAGAGGCACCCAAATTACACAAAAACAACATAACTTTCCGTCCTAGATTGATCCTCAGCTCACACTGACCATATTTGATAGTGTGGTTGACACAGTACTGGGCTACACGCAACCGGTGCACGTCGTGCCATGGCCCAGTACTGGGCCACCTGCAGTGAATTTGTTAATATGGCAGTTGAAAAATAAATAGTAATTTTTTTGCTGTGTCACAACTTTCACTCAATGAGGTGAAAGTTACTTTGACCGATTTAGAAAATTGGGAAAACTCACATGAACTTGCAGTATTATTTAATCATTTCAAATGTAACGTCTGGAGGTTTGACTACCAATATAAGCATAGGTAAATGAAATATGGGAAAACAAAAGTCATCTAATATGTCATTAGAATGTCAACATAATTGTTGCAACTTTTAACTAATACAATGCAAACTGAGTACAATTTCTTTACCTTATTTTTATTAAAAGCTGGAAAAATATGTTAACAATAATCATGCTTATTTTTCAGAAAAGCAATTAGGCAGTAAAATGAAAGATGGTTATGAAGAATGCATTAAACCAAAGGAAGAAATTGATGATGTAAAAATGACGGAAGATGAAATGTCAGGTCAGTGTAGCTAGTGATTTAAGAATATTCAGCTGGATTTTAAAATGTAGGAACAGTGAAAACCCAACTGTCCATCACCCTATTTTGCACCTGGTTCTGTTATCCGTCAGTGTCTGGGTTCGTTGCGCCACGATATGACAGTTGCCATATGACTCATCCATCTGGAAGACCACAACTCCCCCTCCAGCCGTCTAGCCCACATAAGCCTAGTTCCAACGGTTTGCCATCTGTAAGGTCTCGTCTGCCATCTGGCGTCTACCAAATAACAGGTCATTGGAATAGCTCGCCTGTGTACGCCTGACGTATGGACAGGCCACTCAGCGTTTCCTGAACAGGTCCCGTACAACATTGGAAAAGAGGCGGCACTACAAAAACCTGTGGTCAGAGATGAAGTTTTAAGGTGTGACGCCTACACAGGTCATCATGGGCTGTTGGAACGGTTCTGTCTGATCATACACAGGCGACACACTATCTGTGTACTGACATCGGGCCACCTGATGTCTGCGAAAAAACTGGTTGTGGGAACTGGGCTTTAATATGGTACACTGTACTGCAGTTTAATTTTGAGAATGTTGATAGTTAATTTTTGTGCTCATTACATAATGTATAAGCTTATGTTTTACATTAAAACAACTAGGCCTACTGTAATAAAGACGCAATTGTGACCTGCAGTATATACATTCTCTAACATCTTTTTTCTAACCTTTATATTCTCATTTTGTTAATCAATATGCACTATACAGTATTTAAATTTAACGTGCGTAAGCAATAATAATAATAATAGGCTAATAATAATAATACATTTCCAGCAATATAAGTGTGAGTGGGTGAATTCTCTATAATCTGTCTATTCTCCAATCCATCACGGCCATGGTCCCTACCCCTGACGGAAAATAGGGTTTCTCCTGTACATTGCTATTTTAGTCTCTTTTGGAGCTTCATTAAATTGTTTGTTATAAAAGTCAAATTTTGGTTTTCCAAAATGAAAACTATTTTTTAGTATGTATATATGTCTTAATATTTTATAGTTACTGTTTTGTACTTACTTGCTTGATATTAGGTCAGACTAGGCATCTGCATGTCAAACTGCCCTAGGAAAGGGTCAGGGTAGGTTTGCACAAAAGTAAAAAAATTTCTATACTGTAAAAGCAATTTTGAGTCAGAAAGTTCTCAAGCTCACTCTTGATTTTTTTTACACAATATAAATTTGATAAACATGGAGGTAGAGCTTAAAAAAATGTTGTTCCCAGATTTTTTTTTTTCAAAAAGAATATGGTATACAGAAAAATTGTTTTTTATTATGAGTGTACATCATTATAGTATGCAATATTTTATTATATAATGTATACTGCACACTCATAATCAAGGTACTGTTAAAATCTTTAGTCAATAATTAAATTCTACTGTGAGTTAGGGTCAGTATACCCAACTGAGCTCTGATTGCATTTTTCTGCAAAATGAAAAATTGTTTGTCCTCCCTCATTAACCCCCCTCATTACCCCCCCTCCCCTAAGAATGATTGAATTAGACATGTGTGAACAAAGCAGGCAGTGGTAGACACAATTTACTATATCTAGTTTGTTCAGCCTAAAAAGACACCTAAGAACGAAAGTGACCTTGGATAATTTTTCTGTTCCAACTGCCTACCTCAGTCCATACAATCCTCTAGTACTACTCCTAGCAACTCAGCTCAATCAGAGATGTCCACTTCAGTGTTACCAATCAACAGATAAAGTCCAGATATAAGTTGAAAATTTCATTTGTTCTGTCTGAATGCAAACAAATTTTGTTTTCTCGGGGTTCAATTTCAATGCAAATATTGGGCTAATAAGTTTTCACTCATTTGCTTTGTGAAATAATTTTAAATCCACAGTTCCACAGTCCTTATTTTTGGTGACAAGAGTGGTATCATCTGCAAACATTAAATATTTTCTTTTGTACATGATTGGTGATGTCATTTATATAAATAAAAAAGAAGAGTGCCCAAAATTTATCCCTGTGGACTTCTTTAAGGATCAATTATCTGGCTTAAACTAGAGGGTCTTAATTTTACATTTAGCTTTGTGCATAATTTAGACTACCTGATACCTGGTGGACGAGGAGGAGATAAGCAAGTCTTTGGCAAAATTGTCAATGTACAGGGCCGAAAGTTAGCCAATAAGATTGTCAGCGTTGATATAGTCAAAACTATGCAACGAATATAATATGTAGTATGCTATCACCTGAAATTCACTTATGTTATTAATAATTATGACTATATTCTTATTGTTGCTTTTATTGTTGGTAATATGTCACATGTTTATTTGTCAACCAGATATCATGGTTACTACCTGATTAAGGTTGCAACCCGAGTTGATCGTGGGTGGCTACCTAATTTGAGTTGATCATGGTTTATGAGATAGTAAAATCATCCTTAGTATAGTATTTGTTTTCTTGTAAGAAAATTGAATATATCAGTTTGTTTAATTTTGTTATGTTAGTTTGTGACTATGGTGAATATGATGACGAAGATGATACTAACATGGCTGCGCTTGGTATAAGTGATACTGAAGATACTGTATTAGATCAACTGCACAAAGGTATGTAACTAATTATTTACATCACATTTATAAGCAAATAAGAAGGCCAAATTCCAGAGGTTTTAGATAGTTTGACTTTCAATACAGATCAGTATTTTCATCATCTCTACATCTACAGCATTTGCATAATTCAGATAGTTATTCTTTTAACCCCTTGTGCTCGAATGGCCAGTAGTACTGGCCATGCAAAGTTTTATACGACTTGTTATTAGTCTCGTCATTATTTGTTCTCGTTGCTCGAATGGCCGCGCTAGTTCCACTTCCAGCTAGCGGCCATGTTTGTTTATACTTCTCAGCCAGCGCGTAATTCTTTTTAAATAGCCTTTGTATTTTTGACATGGGTATTTAAAAATGAGGTAAAAACCATTAATAGATAATTATAGAAAAACTTTAATGGAACTAACTTATTCTAAGATAAACAAACTGTTTGATAATGTTAGTTTTAAACATACATTTGTAAATTGAATAATTAACATAAATTATTGAAATTACAACTTGATTTTAACATATGACATAGTCATGAAACATTTTGCAAAATCTTTAGTGTTTGAATTTTTTTGCAGAATGGTATTGTTCAAAACACAATATTTACAAATAATAATTCACAGCTGAATAACATCAAACACTATAGATCACAAGTCAAATGTACACACAACAAGTAGTTATGGTGACTGTCTGACTGAGATGCTAAACGTCAGCTGTCAGAATCTACTGAACAATAAATGTAATTGGCGGGAAACCAATGTCAACAGACGTCATATTTAGTTTACGAGTTCCTTGATAGGTTACAGCACTCACCGGACATATACGTATAAAATAAAATAATTAAAATAAAATGTTTGCATAGTGTCCAGTAGTACTGGCCATACGAGCAATAGTCGTATTCTATACTGGCCAGTACAGGTGGACATTCGAGCAATCAGGACATCGCGTTAACAAATAGACCGGGCTGACGCGGAAATGTCTGCGGCCAGTACAGCTGGCCATTCGAGCAACGAGGACAAACTACAAATATTGCTTTCGGGTCCATAGGGTTAAATGATGAAGAGGTACATTTCACTGGAGATATATTTCTGAAGTTTAAAAGTGATTACAGTAAAACCTTGATAATCTGGCATGCTCGGAGGCACATGACACAGATTCATGTGACACTTATATATTTGTTTTTTTATATACACTTGATATACATGATGAGTGTCATGTACTGGTTTCTAGAATTTTGGACTGTGTTAGTTAAAAGTATCATATTTTATATATCATTACAGCTAACTATAACAGCCTACTTTCTTGCAAAATTGACAAAATATCCTTCAGTGATCAAGGCTTGACAGGAGTCACCAAAAATTCTTTAATGACAGTCTATTTAGTGTTGTCATTCTAAAGAGCTTAGTATACCTAGAACAGTATGGCAAACCCAAACTTCGAAAGGTTGATTCAATTAGAATTAATTCCTGCTAATTGTTCCAGAACTTAATAAACCGTAGCATATTAAAAGTTAAATTAAACTGATTTATGGCTTGTGTGAATAAAAAGTTAATGCCAAAAAATTCACTTTGTTCATGCCTGACAATCTACATTATAGAAACCAGCTTCTGCACTTTCATTATTTCATATAAAATTATATAAAGCTTCTTGTGTTATCTGATGCCTCAGTTTGGGTGAAATCTCTAGGCTGTTCGAGATAAGCTTGTCTGTTGAATACTTTAGAGAAAGTAATCAAGTGGCAATAGATCAGGAACCAAACAAGCCATTCTAATGCTCCACACCTTTACTGAATATAGCATTGAACTATTGCCTCATTTGAACACATTGTTTTAGGACTGCCTTATTGATAAAACATTATATAGAAGTGTGTACCAAAAGTAACTTGTAGTGCACAAACTATTTCACTTTGGAGCGGCGGTAGATAAGAGGTGGCAATATAAAATATAACTATGATAACATTGTTTCTTAAGATTTTTTTCTTTATACAGCCTTTTTCTTACCATACTTGTAGTCTTTAAAATGCTCACTCATATCTATTACATCGCCTCCATTTTACATTTGGTATAAGGCTTTAAAGAGACTAAGCCTGAGGACGGGCTGTAAATATTTATTTGAGAAGCTGGTAGTAATAACTTTCTATCAATATGCTTGATTTAAGCCTGAATCAGTGATTAAAATGCAAATAGGTCCAGAGATATATTGGTATAATACCAGGAATCAGGTAGTACTATATATAAAATTCAAATAATTTGAGATAATCGTGTAATTCTGTGAATTTTGGAATTTATTATCTTGTTTAGAATTATAAAATATATTTTTTATGTATACTTCTGTTAACAGGTACCGATCATAAATCTATGCGCAAAAAACCATTGGGACCTATTGAATTGCATTTTAAATGTGAATGGAAAAATTGCTCTTATGAAACTGATGAGGACTCTAAATTTCATGTCCATGTTAGTTATCACATACCTGATTTGGAAATAAAAACTTTAGGGAACGGAGAAGGTAATACTAAATCATACAGTTACACTAATAATTTCACTTAAGTGAGGTTAAGTTTGTAGTGCTTACTGTAGAATTAGTGTGCAGTAATATTTTTTTAAAGTATGACACGGATAGATAGAGTAAACAATAATGTCATATAATTCGCTGCTTGTTAATGTTAGTGCCAAAAAGAAACCTTTGTGTATGAATATAGAAGTTCTCCTAATTGCAGTTAATCTTCCTTTCTTTACATATAAACAAGGTTATTGTTGTCACTTGCTTAAACTAGTATTTTATGTAGTTTTCATGGTGTGGTAATAGTTAACTCCTTGTTTGCCAACAATAATTTGGAGAGATTGCTTCGTTTGACATGTAGAAGCATAGGTCCATCCAACGTTTTACCCAAGATAGTAGTGTATTGACAACCACCACTACCCCTACACCTTCCACTACCTTATACCTGTCCTGAAATTCTTACGCCCTCTTCCTGCACATACTTAAGATTTTTAACTGAATACAATATCCAAAAGTATTATCACAAAATATTGTAAATGTGAATGAATGTTTAAAAAAATTTAATCTGGTTTGTGAACGTGTTCAATAAATTTCTGTTTAGATAAATTTTCTGGAAACTGGTAATGCTAGATTTTGTCCTGGCCTTTTAGTAAAAAAAATTATACAGCCTAAATTTTAGTATAATTACATTTTTTGTAGAAAACAGTTCTTTTTTTTTCAAATCAATATTGTTTGTCAAAAATCAGTTGTTAATTTTGTTTATGTTAATCTGTAAACTGTTTTCTTATCTGTAAATTGATTTCTTGATAAAACCAAAGTAACTAATTTTGTAAAGGTAAATAAATCCGCTGGTAAATGAGTAAAGATTAGATCAAAATGACTGTTTACTTCTTGAAACAACTACTCACTTAATAACAATTTCAACACCAGTAGTTTAGAATTCCTGAAACCAATTTTAACGCAGTTTGTAACTTATTGTAAAATTTTGAAATTTGGAATGTATGTAGATCTAACCATGTGGACCCTAGAGAAATTAAAACAATTGCATTTATTTAATATTTTGGGGAGGTTGAAATTAGGGAACTCCCAAAAGAATAACACGGGCAGCCCAATGGAACTAAACATGCTATATTTTGCACACTCATTTAGACATTAAAAATAATTTTTTGGTAAACATATTGCCCATTGATATTTACAGAGATAAAAGTGAATGAAATAAGTACCAAAAATAAGTATGGATTGTGGAATGATGAATTTACAATAGCGTTTTTATAAAAGCATTGTTTTAATTCATTAAAAATTCATGACATAAAATTTGAGACATGCTAGAATTAAAAAAATATTTTTTCGCTCAGGTAGGATTGACCAACATAAAAAAGTGTCTTAATTAATCAAATTAACTAATAAAACAGTCTGTAAATTTCTACTAGACAAGTTTTTTTTACAATAGGGCTTAAAAGTGTAAACTGCAATTTAGTGTGTGAAATTATTCCATTTTTACAGTTATTATTTTAACAAATAGTTAAACAAAGTTCATATTTTGAATTGTATCAGTTATTATCTTACTTGCTACTTATTATTATTATTATAATATTAATAGCAGTAGCCTATTAACGGTACCGTCAATTGATTATTATATACTGGTAAGGGAAATACTAAAACATATGATCATAAAATGTAGCCATAAAAATAAAAGAACCATTAACGTTAATAAAAAACACCACGTAAATAACAGAAAAAAAATTGTATGATGACAATAAAGATATTGTCCATCTAAAATTTAAATAAATGGAATGTAATTCCACATGCTACAATACAGTTTACAGTTTTTAGCCCTACTGTCAAAAAATTATGCATACCTAGTAAAAATGTACTGATTGTTTTATTAATCACTTTATTGTTTAAGGGGGAGGGAGGGTGAGAGAGACCGACTCAGCTTCCACTATTGCTGGGTAGGTGGCAGTGGTGGGAGTTGTACATCCATAGAGCAACACTCAGGTATTGATGCAGTTTTTTTCATTGGTATATATGAAGTTTGCTGATGGGATAGGGGTTGAAGTGAAGTGGTCTATCGTATGTTCAGATTAGGTGGGTCACAGGATTTTGTTATCATTGGTATACTAATTTCATCCTTCGGAGTTGGGAACTATTGGCATGGGAAGGTAGGGATATGATTACTTTAGTCATGTAACACTGGTCAACAATTTGGTTTGGAAAAGATGGGCGTGCAAATTCCAATTTTGACAAAACTGCAAACCATAGTATCCAAAACAATGTTCATTATCTATAATTATGTCCTATCTATATTATGTAGCAGTGCCGTTCTAACCATTCTAACAATTTCTTTACAACCATTAACTTTTTATCAGAAATATAAAATGCCATATGTTTTTAGAAATGTATGTATGGCACTGAGACCAGAAACATGATTCCTGATAAAATAGACCCAATGGTATGTGAGTGGAAAGATTGCAGCAAAGAGTTCAACAATGTACAAGTGTTCTTACACCACACCCAGATGCATGTGAATGAAAACTTTGTGGAATGTGAAGGAAAGGAACAAAATATCCGTTGTAAATGGGAAGGTAAGATTAACACTGAGCCAAATCAGTTGATAATATATATATAATTAAGGAGTTCTGTGTTCTACTGTGAGTTGGCTGTCATGTACTCTAATTTGTTATCATTAAATGAAAGCATCAGTTAAACATTGAAAGTTCTGTATGTTGGGTGAATTTATGTACTGTGAGAATCACCAATGATGTGTATGCTGCCTAAATATTTGGTGTTAATTTCCTGGGTTTGTACTTTTTATATTTAGTAGTAACCTTTGGCTACAATTTTATCCTGTGTGTCAAGTCATTTAATAGTGAAAAGAAATTACGTACACTAAAGTCTCGATTAACCGTAAACTGACTAACCAAATTTCTGGGTTAACCAAATCCAGAGTCTAATAAAATAAAGCTCTTTTAGCTCTAATAAACAGATTTGTTCTATTATTGTTATTATTATTATTTTTATTTTATGGCCTTCATTGGACCACTTTAGTCATTTTCTTGTGTTCCTTTGTCTTTTCTCAGCCCAGTATCTCTTCATGCATTCAAATCGTAACTTTTTTTTCTCATCTGGAATCACTCTTCCTATACTTTATCTATTTATCTTGGTTACTATTTTGGTCAGCTTGTCATTTAGAACCTTGATATTTCTTATTTTATTCTTCAAATGTAATTTGCAGCTCTCTCATGTCTACCTCAAGTTGTACAACTTATATTTGTTTTACTGTTCCTTAGCTTTCCTATGATTTTTTTCTTAATATTTTTTAGGTGTCCTGATTTAGTGTTCAAGGAATGAGATTAGTTTTTTTCATTGTACTCGTGATAGGTTCTATCTCCATGTAAACTGTTTTGTTAGAAGCTAGTCTCCAGTGTCCATTATCTTGATAGTTCTAGTTAATGAAGTTCTAATCATTCTTCTTCTTATTGTCTTGAGTAGTTTGTCTATCACAATGGCATTAGTTGTTTTAAAGATGGTTTCACTTGCATATTTTATTATTGGCTGTGTAACTGTTTTGTAATTTGAAAGGCATTTTTTATTATGGTATATTGTGCTCTCACTAGTTTCTTTATTCTATAGTTCCATGATGACTTTTCATTGAGATTGTATGTTGAGAGTTTTGTTCTATACTACTATGTAATGTACAAAACATAATAGTACTTACAGTACAGTTTGCGAAGTAACGAAAGAAAAGTTACAGCAATTTACCATTTAATAGTGTCAAGTTACTTTTGTATGTGCTTAATATTTTTGATACTCAATATGACTGATTCAAAGGACTGAATTTCAAAGGTAGCATCTGCTTGCGACACATGTTTTACTAAAAAAGGACGATTGCTATATTAATCCATTTTAACCAAATTTTCGTTCAACCGAATTTCCTTGGTCCAATCAAATTCGGTTAAACAAAATCCTGGTGTATTTGATTAGTATGTCAAAGAAGAAGCTGACTTGATATTAATTGGCTTAAAAACAGCATGCAGAGTTTGGAAAGTTGGCATCACTAAGTGACTTATAACCAAACAAATTGTGAAAAGAGGGATAACCATTCTGGTACGGTGATAGGGGACGTCCACTTTTCAGTATATCAGCCCTGGGATCAATAGGGAAGATCTACAGAGTTTAAATTTCTTAACTAGGCCATTTCTTTGATAGCATCTGAATGAAATTCCATCCTAGATAGTCACATAAATCAAACAGTTAATCATTCTTTACATTCTTACATATGAGACGCCGACACAACGTTGTTGGTATTTTAAGGCGAATATGAATGGTTATATGAGTGTAGGATGAGTGTGGATGAGTGTAGTCTGGTCACTAACTGAGTTCAACTATTCCTCAGAAAGGGCAATTTATTAATAGCCCAACAGCCAGGGCAACTAAGGGACCTACAGCTTTACGTGGAATCCGAACCACGTAGTGCTGGTCTGATTTTCAGCTAATTGACAAGCCTGATACTCAGTTATCTCCCCCACACAACATCCGCACAATGATTACCACCCAACATGGACACCCCAGACTTCTCTAGTAGTGTCCACGCCGATAGCAACCATCAAGCGGACGCCATGTCGGTATTAAGAGGACCGAGCATCCAACCTATCGCCTACAATCTCCCAAACACTTTGTCCACACTGCTCAATGAACACAAGCATCATAAAAGACATAGTAGCTGATATCCGTTCAAAGGAACTGTACAATGGATGGAAAATCTACAACCATCTTCCATCAGATCTGGAATAAACCACATTGATTTTGGAGAATTGTTATATATTGTGGGGCTCCAATATAAAAAAAATATTTAGTAATTTAATTTGTTTGCATAACTGATGATGTAAAATTAATTTACAACAAGCTTCTTAAAATAGTGATGTTTCAAATAACTTATATGCCAGTTACAATTCGCAATGGGTAAATCTCTATTGTCACTTTGCTACCAATAAAATTCGATCTTTTGTAGCATTGCCAATCTCAGTCTCTTTCCTTATTATTTTTATGTTTTATTTATGACTAATAAACTAATTACAAGGATACAGAACCCATCCCACTCATCCTACACCAACTTTATCACTTCAAGTCATGCTGGAAACCATAATTTCTTTATGGGTCTGTAGTCCAAACAGTCCCTCCCTCTGAAAGATCTAAATGTTCACTTTTTTTCTATTTACGCCGGTGGAACAAACGTTGTTATTGGACAATGGTCCAAACCCATCAAGCGAATTTTCAGTGGACCACCCGGGATTTAAACCCATGACACTGCATATGAAGTAGAAGTGCTGACCACTAAGTATTTAATTAATACTAAGTAAGTGATTGAGTAACTCCACAATAACTAGAGGTCTGAGTATTTGTACAGTTCTGAGTATTCAAATGTATATCTCCAGTCTTATCATTGACTCTACCCTTTAATGAAACATGTAGAGTAATTGCAGCTCAATTTCCTGCCCTATACTTAGTCATTCATATTTATTGTTTTGCTTCTGGCAGGTTGCACTTTAAGCTCACAAAGAATGGCGAGGACATCACTGACCAAGCATATCCGAACACACACTCAGGAAAAAGTTGTGGGATGTCCTGTTTGTGGACACCTTTTTGCATCAAACACTAAGCTGATTGACCACTGTGAAAGACAGCTTTCTCATGAACGTGAGTTAAATCAGCATATATTTTTAAACTGAAGAAAAGACTAGCATATCTGAAAATTGCTTCAGTAACTCCAGACAAGTTGGTTACACTTTCATCGTACACATGGATAGGCTAGTAGGGGAAAAATCGAATCGAAAAGCATTGAAAAATCGATACGATCCTATGCATTGAATCGACGATGCGATGCATGACTAATCAAAATGTCGATGCATCGAGTGACTTTTGATAGTGATGCACAAGCAATATCGATGTCTCAGATTCATTCTGATGCACCAAAATTACGAATTGTTAAGAACAAAATTCTCTTTCCATTTATAATATTTATTGGTGCGTCTTATAGAACTATTACTTTGATGTTTTAAATGAAAAATTTTACTGTAAAATGATTATTACTCGAGTTTGTTTCCGTTCCGAGCGGACAGGGATGAGCACGATCGGACACAAACCTGATTATATTGTGATAACAAACACATAGTTCGACCGGGAAATTGTACATGATATCAACATGATAAAAGTTCATCAAGCAAATGCGTATGGGTATCGTAATTTACGTGCTTGCAGCATACCATGAATCGTAGAACATTCTCTATAGACAGTCCCATCTATTTCTGTTAGTTGGCAATTATTTTGGGATCCGTATTTGATAACAAATAATACAAATTTTTGCGTAGATAATTGGAATAGTGAAATGAATTATGTCTTCAACTGTGTTTTTGAATATTGCTGTTAACAGTCCGAATATTGCTGATAACATTTGAATATTGCAGATAACGTCTGTCCATTCGTTGTTGTGACTTTTGTTATCACTTCCTGTTTGATAGGGTACCTGGCCTAGCCATCCTTCTAACGAAACATTTCCTAATCAAAACACAGTATTATCTTCTTTCCTTTTATAAACTCAAACTTGTTGCATTTTTAACGATAATTCACGTTCGATTTCAATTCAGTTAGTCTGTTGGCACTGTATTCTAAAATACTTTACTCAAGATTATTTGCATTTAAAAAAGTATAATTGAACGTTAATTACTAAAAACAACTCTACTGACATATTTTCATACTTGGGATTAACGATTAAAAATAATTAACGATTAAGTTTAATCGTTACTTTTTCTATTCACTTTTTAACTTATTCGTTAGTTTTGGTCATGTGTAACTTCTAACTTTAACTAGTTGAAAATTTGGCTAACGGTTAAAATAACTCAGTTAGTTTTTCAAATTTGATAAAAGGTGCCATTTGGTCCGAGGAATGTGGACTGGGGAGAAAGTATCTAAAACTCAGGCCAAAGACCGATTGTTTTCCTCATCCCCCAATTGTCACCGGCAAGCAAGGTCACTGTTTTGAAAACGCTCCCCCTCCCCTTTAGTCACATTTTACTGCCTTATAAATAAAAAAAAGAGGACCAAACGGGTATACCATTGTTGTGGGATTGTTACTGCCTTATAAATAAAAAAAAGAGGACCAAACGGGTATACCATTGTTGTGGGATTGACCTGTCTCTGGGGTGATCATTTCACTTGATTAGTTTATGTTTAGAGATAAGGTTGAGATAGTCATTTAGTTATCTTGTTTTAAATCAACGTATTGGTTCTAAGCTTGTTTATCTTTCATAAACTCTAATACTGTAATTTTACCTGTTTACCCATCTATCTGTATAATTAATTAGGAAAATCAGTTGCATTTTGACGTTAATGCTATCAATACTTGATTAATTGATGATACAGAATTACATATCTAAATTGTCCTTTCCAAAATTAATCGGGGAAAACTATTTAAATGGTTAATCAAACCAACATTTCCTCAAACGTTTCCTTAATTTTAAAATAGGCTTACTTGGTAAAATTGGTCGGTAGCGTAGTTGGTTCAATCCCAGCTTCATGTGCTAAAGGTTCTCAGTTCGATCCCAATCAGATTCAATATAGTTTGAGAGGGATCAGCTGATAATCACCGGCTGTTCATTTGTCATTGGGCTATTAATTAATGACACTTTCTAAGGAATAGTCGGCCTTAGTTTGTAACAATGACTACATTCGCTCATCTACACTCATCACACTCATTCGAAATCCATATTCGCCCATATCTTGACGATCGGCGTCTTACGAATAAATAAATAAATAAAAATAAATAAATAAAATCAATCCATTTTATGATACCATGCAACAGAATAAACTATCTTCAAGATTTCAGGACACATTTCAAGTAACATTTACAATATTTAGTTCTGTTTTCATTATTTTGCTATCGGCACCGTTGAAAAGAGAAGATAATGATAATACTATCTTTAATATTAATATCTATAGTATTATCAATGGTAATTAGTTTTGTATTTTATTAATGATTTAGATAGTTTTCGTAATTTTTAATTAACATTTCATTAATAATAAAACATGCACTCATAACGGCAAATTCTTAAACATCTTATAATCGTAATTGCTTATCGAAAATAGTATGAATAGTACCAGTAGCACCACTGTGCGTGAATATGTGGGTGGGAGGGAGGGTAATTACCATTGTGGGTGTATGTGTGGTTAGGAGGTAGGTTCGTTACAACTGTGCGATTATGTGTGATTGGGAGAGAGGTCACCACTGTACGGGTGTGTCAATGGGTAGGTAGGTGTGTCAATACCATTGTACGTGTACGGGTGGGTCAACACCACTGTACGTGTATGGGTGGGCGGGTGGGCCAATACCACTGTACGTGTTTGGGTGGGCTTTCACTCACTTATAGAGTGAGTATATTTTGTTTAGTTTTTGTTTACTGCTAATCGGTCCATACTTTCTTATCAGTGACTCTTCCTTATCATCTCCAGTCTAATAAAAACCACCTAGAGTCAAGATTTCACGATATTATTTGGCCTTTCTTATTATCTGCGCCAATTAAAAAAAAGTTTTGTTATCGTGAATTTCCTATAAGATAGTTATTGATTTTTTAAAGTATGGCTTAAAAATGTAAAACTTTTAAGTCAGTTTTTGTTAACAATTTTAGAAATTAAATATTTAATTTTAAGATTTTGGACAGTTATATAACAAAAATTAATGTAGAAATTACTATAGTCTAATTAATATTATTACATAATAATGTATTATAAATAGGCCTATATATCTAAGATATTATAAATAATAAAAGATCATACAGGTTAAGTATTTGTTTACATATATTTTACTGTACCAAAACTAACTTTTAACTTTCAATTTCAGTTAATTTTCTAATAACTTTAACTTTAATCAGTTAGTTCAATTTATCCTAACTTTTAACTTCAATTAGTTACTTTTTTAGAGTTTTAACTTTAACTTTATTCAGTTTTAAAAAATCATTAACTTTCCCAAGTATGCATATGTTCAACCTTTATATTGGAAAATATTTAAAATTATAATTAATATAAAAACTCAATTAATGTATTCAATAAATTACATTTTATTGCATTTTTTGATATTGTTTTATTAATTTTAATATATTGGCTAAACAATAATGGATTGTTATACTTGAATCAAAATGAGGCTTCTACTAAACAAATTCTGTGATATAGTAACTTTATTTATCGATGCTTATGTGACTTTGCATCAATATTTATTTCAGTCAACTCCTTGTAAGTGAAAAAGAAATCAAGTTTATGTCTGTCATAATTTTCCAACTATGATAGTGAATAAGAATAATTAAGTTGTTTTCCATTATTTTATACATTCTTCTTTTTACCTGTGACATGTATTAGTTTAACTGTAAAAAATTATTGATAATGTTATACATTTGTTTTAAAGGTTTGTTTGACCAAATAGATTCACACTTGTGGGGCCATCTTTAAATACAGCTAAAACCACTTAAATATATGTATGTAGTAAAAAATAATCTACACAATTGAATGAATGAAAGAAAGTTAATTGTTCCAAAAATTACAAACATTTTGAGATGTACAATTTAAATTAAGTGGAAAAAAACATAACATACCAGATATTCATAATTTATTGAAAAATAATAGTTAAAACTAATCATTCTTTTAAATTAAATTCTCATCTCTTTATAAATATTAAAATATCAACAAACTCAAAATAACAAAGTATATTTAGCCTAAGGAACAATATCCCTAGGTTGAAACCTGTAAGGAAAATCACGATTTTGTTCATTTTATAAACTCGGAGAAGAAGGGTAGATGGTGAGCCAGACCTATAACTTAAATCTTTAAGATACAAAAGTACAATAATACATTTAAAATAAAAAATTAATTGAGCTTCATATTCGTAATTTTAAAGTACATATCTATATTTATAAAAGAGGATGTTTGTGTGTATATATATATATGTTTGAAGTTTATGCGCTGCCAAACCATCCAACTGATCGCCATGAAACTTAAGGATGTTGTCCTGTATACTCCCGAGATGGTTTCTGTGAAGTTTGATGCAGATCCGTCCACAGGGTCCCGCCCCACGGGCTCCTAAAGATCCCATGTTATTCAAATGGAGAATCTGAATTGTTTACAAAAAACATATGACTGTGTGGTTTAATGTAGTTTCACATGCCATAAGCAGATTGAAGTTCTCACAACAACAGTACTGTATATGTTTTGATTTATTGTAGTTCTACATTTCACCTTGAAAGTGTAGCACACACTACTTTTACTTGACCAGGTGATCTGTATTTGGTGTTAATCTTTTTTCCCCAGTAATTAAAACATGTGGTGAAACGTGAAAATAAAAAATAAATAATTATTTCTTTTGCAGTTTACTTTTTATGACATGCCTCCTAAAAAATCTAATATTGGTAGAAGAAGCAAAAATGCTCGAATTCTTTCAGCTATTAGGTTCTAAATCAAACTCAATATTATGACTGGCGAAGCGGGCGGGTACAGCTAGTACAGAATATAATAAAAAAAGTTCAATACCATATAAATTTTCAGTAATGATGAGTAGATAATAATAATAAAAGTAAGAAAAAAGTCCATACAAAAAATTACAACAGTGCACCAACAATAAAAAGATAACTATACCAATAACAAAACGAACAGATTTGCAAAACTCACCATGAAAAATGTGATTCACAATCACTACACAAACGTCACACATGCAACGTACAAATAGATTTACACATGTTTCGTTTTTTTTCTATGTTAAGAAACTGTAAAATGGTTCTGGATTGCAGCCATTTATTAAAAAAACTCTTTAACAATCTTTTAAATTTATTCTTACGAGTACATGACTTTATATTTTGAGGTAATAAATTTTTAAAATGTGGTGCGAGAAAAGAATAATATTTCTGAAAAATTGTTAGCTTCGGTTTTGGCACAGCTGCATATTTTTGATTTCGTAGGTTTGTTATTCTAAATCAATTTTGGCCCACGCTTCAGTTGCAGCTAATTCGGTTTATTTATAATTCACAAGCTGTTCTTATTAAAAGTTTTTAAACCTTTGTAGACATACAAAGTAGAGTGCCGTTGTTATTGTAAATCTATGTTTCAGATGTTACTTTTATCATTGTTTATCAACATTTAGTCTAATGCATTGTAAAACATCACATCCCTTCGACTGTACTATTCAAAGATTGAGCAACAGAACACGATTTGAAGAAAAGTTTTGTGCCAGTCACACAACATGGACCTGCTTGCTGTATCATTCCTCCTACCATTTTTGGCCAGTTTTCATGCATATACTCTCACTATTTATTTATTCTTGCAATTTTCTAATTAATTATAAAAATGTTGTAATGGGCTTTTAATGTACAATTATTTTCTGTCCAGTGTCAGGGTTCCAATGCAGTCACTGCTACAAACATTTTCCAAACATACGCCTACTGAAGGATCACATGAGGGGTCACGTTAACTTCTACAAGTGTTGTTACTGTGACATGACTTGTACGTCCAGGCACACGTTCAGTGCTCATATACGTTACAAACACATCGACTCCAAACCGTTCAAGTGTAACGAGTGTGATTATACGTAAGTACAATGAGTTAGAATAATATTTGTACTATAACCTGAAAAAAGTTTAAGTGTTTTTACTTGAAAGGATGTTAGAAATCGTCAAATAATAAGTAAGATTAATTAACTTAGGTATCCCACAATAATTGAAGAGCTTTCAGTAATATTTACTGTCCAGGTTTGGGATACTAATTTTTCTCATAAACCTTAGAACTGTTGAAATATTTGTTTCAGAAGAATAAATAAAAGAAAAATTATTTTCAATATCATAAAAAGCGAATTAGAGATCATATCAGCAACACGTTGTAAAGACTTAAAAAAATTGAAAAATAAATTTGAGTTTTACTATTTATAATATAATAAATAGTAAACTTACCAACTTGACTTGCTATTTGATTATCACTTTGTTCATTTTGTTACTATGAATTTTCCTAACTCTAAGATAAGAATACTCAAAGTAGATCTGTCATCTATCTTTAATTGAACTAACGTTTCAGATGTAAAACACAATTTGATCTCAAGGCACACTTGACTGTTCATGATCCAAAGCCTCAGTTTGAATGTGAAGAGGCAGGATGTGAATTCTCATGCCGCGCGAAACGAACTCTTCAAAGGCATATGATTGATGTAAGTTATCATTTTGTTAAGTTCATTTGTATCACAATTTGTATAGTCAATGATTTATTGTCATAAGACTTATAATCTATATCTATTGTAACCCACCCTTGCATAAAATCTGGGCCCTACCGATGATGAGTGACAGTGCACCGATTCAGGAGGGTAAAAAAGAAAACAAGTTAAGAAAAAAATATTGTTTATCAAACAAATTATAAATTAACTTAACAAAGAGTTAACAGTTCAGAATTATAAAATATTAAATGGCAAAAATGCTAAAACTAGTTTATGTAAAAAGGTACAAAAAATTTTTGGGCTCTTGCCTGATTGTTCACAGTTACCGAAAATTTTAAGTTTTTAAAAATCTAATGCCTCAAAGCTAAAAAGGAAAAAAACACACAAAAAAGAGATAACAAGTTAAAGTATATGAATATAAAATATCTAAATAATAAATGTAGGTTTACTTAATATGGTGTGGCAATTAGAGAAATTACAAAAATCTTGAACATCTTTTACTATTCCTTACAGCTCCAAACAATATAATATAAAACATAGCAAATAGCTTAAATTAAACAAAACTAAACAAGCGACTTCAACCAAATAATAACGGACAGTAAATAATGCTATAGAAAGATATAAATACATTAAAAATAGGCAGCTAAAAGTCTGGGGCCTTAGAGACCAAGGTCTGGTGTTAGCAAAGTTGGAAAAAAGCAAAAGAATTAAAAAAAATGTTCCAGTTATTAATTCCACCGAAGCATGCTGGTTAAGTAGGGCAGTTCCTAATGGAAAATCGAACACAAATCCCAGAGAATCCCGTTACTTAAAAAATACTTAAGTAAAAAAAACTAAACAAATAAAAAATAAAATCTAAATATCACTCTCTGATCTTTTCACCTCGTCCTAAAAGTTACAAGATCAACACCAAAATAGTAACCAAACTTCAACAACATTTGTCACTGGATACACAGGAATTTTTTCAAACTATAAACTGGAGTTTAGTGACACATTTTTTACAATTTATTTGTTAGTTACAATTCAATTCATAAATTCTAGAATATAGGCTTTTCACACAGCCGCTTAAGCTGAATAAGATCTTACCTTTTTGATCGTCAGCAGTGTGTGTGTGTGTGTGTGTCAGCGACATCTTAAAATTGGTTTCATCTGGTGTATTACTCAGTGTTAAATTTTGGGTCCATTACTATATTCTTTATACATTTATGATACAAGTTCAGTTCTAATCTTCACACCACATTTATGCTGATGATTTGAAGATCCACGCCCACTGCAGTAACAATTCCTTATATAAAACAATAATTGTTATTAATCTAGACATTGAAAAATAAGTCAAATGGACCAAAAACATGGCCTTAAACTTAACAAAGATAATACAGCCCATTATTATTTGCTCTTCTTGCCTTCATACCACTATCAATATAAACTATATGAAACAAATTCAAGTAAATGGCAACACGTTGTTTTTCTGTACCTGAGTTAAACATTTTAACCAGAATCTGACAGGATTAGCTACTAAATATTTATAAAAATATTTTTGATATTATCAATCTTATTATCTAAAACAAGCCACATGACAAACTTTTTTGGCTCCAAAGATTTTTAATTTTTATTGCGGTTTTCTATCAATCTTATTATCTAAAACAAGCCACATGACAAACTTTTTTTGGCTCCAAGGATTTAAAATTTTTATTGGGGTTTTCGACCACGAGAAATCGATTGGCACTGGTCCGAACCCTGGGAAAATTCTGATTTCTGCCCCAGAGGCTCCTAGACTTTCCGTGCATCACACCGAGGCTGCGCAGTAGACTGTGACGTCACATGGGCGAAATCAGCTGATTTGTTTATTGTATTAAGTACAGGTAACTAAATCTACCAATTCCATAGAAGAATTCAGCTAAATAGTAAGCAAGTTATTTATCACTTATAGCTGGAATGTAACTAAGGGAATTAGAACAGTATTTTTGTGTTAATTTTTGCTATGGAGCACGTGTGACATAATTGAAATGTGCGTAATACACCTGTACCTACGGTCTTCTTTTCTGGGTATTATGGTTTTCGTGTGTGTTGCTATAGTTACTTAGCAATATAATGTTATTTATTTTGCATTTTGTAAAATAAGGTTAACCCTTATAAAATCAGCGTTGCATGCCCAAACTAACGTCCCGTGTTATCGACTTATAGCAGAAGAAACAATATGGAATCATTATCGACTTCTAGCAGAAAGTTGGGTATCAAAATATAGGTATTTATTTCTAAAACACATCATACCATTACCATTTTGGAAGAGACAACATTTAAGGGCTCTGCCCCCCCCTTCCAACTAAAAAATATGCTAAAAAACCCAAAATTGGGTAATATTAAACTAATAGTTGGAATTTCCCAATCTTGGATTAACACATATCTTCGGGGAAGAGTTCAGTCAGTAAAAATTCCGTTTTGTGAACAATAATAACTATATCAAATGGGCTGAATCTTCTTCTGTTCCCGTTCTTAAAGGAGTTCCTCAAGGGTCGGTGCTTGGGCTTGGTCATTAATATATATATGTTTCTTTTATATATTAATGACTTGCCATTGAAAATATCCGACGAAGGAAGTAGGGTGTGTTTATTTGCGGACGATACGTCTCTGTCATTAACTGGTAAAAATCGATCACAACTTGAAGAAACAATATTCAAGAAGTCTAGTATTCTACTTCAATGGTTTTCCCATAACCGTCTGACAATAAATAAAAACAAAACCAAGTTTCTAGAATTCCATATCAACAACTATGATCATTATCGTCCCCTTTCTTGCTTTATTGGTGATACATTAACCAGTCCTTCTCTGGTAACGAAATTTCTTGGAACTTACATAGATAATAACTTGAGATTTAAAGACCACATAGATTCTGTCTGTAAAAAACTAAGTTCTGGTGTATTTGTGTTAAAGGGTCTCTCTTCAACTCTGGACGCATCTGCCCTATTAGCCGTATACTATGGTTTAATTTATCCTCATCTTAGTTATGGCATTGAGATTTGGGGCTACGAGAATCAAAGAACAGATCTCGTGTTTAAACTTCAAAAAAGAGCTATTAGAGCAATTTTCCATCTTACTCGTAGAACATCTTGCAAACCGTACTTCAAAGAAAATAGAATTTTGACTTTTCCTTCTATTTACATAAAAAGATCAGTACTTTTTGTCAGAAATAATATGCATACCTTTCAGATACTCCAGAACGACCACAAATACAATCTTCGCCCTAACCATAACATCAATGGCCCTTCACATAAAACATCTTTCTATGAAAGACAGTTGGTGTGTAATGGTTCCAGGCTTTACAATTCGCTACCGGATTCTCTAAAGGCCGAGAGTAGCGTGCGGAGGTTTGAAAAACAGATTAATGAGTTGTTGGTGCAGGGCTGTCACTACAGCATTGGGGAATTCTCAAAATAACTTTCCCCTATTTCCTACCACCACATGCTATTAAAAAACAAAAAAAAAAAAACTATCTGTCAGTATTATTTAAGGCTATTTTTATTCTAAGTATCTTAAATAGCCAGTAATATGTTCTTGACCAAATGACGATTGTAATGACGCTATTATGCGGCTTGTTTGGCTGTTTGAATAAAGATTATTTTCTTTCTTTCTTTCTAATACACCCAAGTGGGGTATCAAATTAAAGGTATTCTTCTCTTACTTAATAATATACAGTCAAATTTTAGAAAATACTATGTTTATGAGTTTCACTGCCCCAAAAACCAAAATTCATGGCCATACTGCTTAAGAATCCTGGCGAGCCCATTGGCTGATCTTGCTCATGTGGCAACATGGCGAGATCGACAAATGGGACTGTAGCAGATTGCCTCGGTGAGGCTGTAGGCCAAACTATGCCTCGTGAGGTTGTAGGCCGAGTTCCACAAAGGGGCTAAAGGTAAACGCTAAAGACCTCCGAAACAAAATCTTATTAATAACTTACAAAGTAGAGCAACAACAAACAACCCTCATGATCCTCTGGGAGATATGGATGCTACCTTTTCAGCTTGCAAAACTCACCTGAGCTAAGCTCGGTCTTCCGGTACTTCTCTTGAAACATGAATTCTTTCTGCCAATAAAATTCAAGCTTGTCTGTCCACATTTTATCTAATGCAATTCTGTGTACAATGACATGATAGTAGCTTCAACTAATAAACTTCAGGTGTGTCAAAATTACTGTATTAGATTTGTTATCAATTTAAAATATGATGATCATATCTCTGAATATTATATTATTGGGTTAGGTTAAAGGGCACTAAGCCAGGAATTAGTATATTGCAGAGATAGGACATCAGCAAACTTACCTTAGAAGACAAGTTCACTAACACCAGAGTAGTAGTAACATACACAAAAGAATCACATAATCATATGAATTTTCAGTACCACTGGCACTTTCTTCTACTCACTTGAAGAAAGTGCCAGTGGTATGAAAATTCGTGTGATTATGTGATTCTTTTGTGTATGTTGCTACTACTCTGGTGTTAGTGAACGTGTCTTCTAAGGTCAATATTATATTAAAAATTCCATTCATTCCTAATTTGGCCAATCTTATATTTTTAAATTTTTGTATATTTTGTTTTTAGCACTTAACTATGTGAGTTCTAAATTAGGTTTGAAATAGTGAATGAGTATGAGAGAAGGAATACATTTAAATTTACCAGGAATTTTAGTTTTATCTGTAACATTTCTTTCATGTTTTGTACTCAGTTTACCATTACAAAAGTGTACCAGCTCCGGTTTGTACATTCACAAAAGAGCTCTGGGTTTTTAATGTAATGAAAATTAATCTGACGTGTTATTCATGTTTTTAATGGTAATTTAGTCAAAGATTTTTGTACAAATTAGTACATTTCAATTTGGGCTCCATTAGTGGCACGGCACACATCCAAATGATATTCCACCTCCTGCTATGTCCTGGTCAGCTTGTCTGGGGTGACGATAGTTGCTATGCAAGTAACTATCTGTTCCCTGAGATGGTTCAAATAGATTCTTTAAACGCACTTAGCTAAATTGCTAAATGGTTTTATCTGTAGGAGTATCACCACCATAATTGCGCCAAAAGTTCCTCTGTACTGTCACAACTGAACCAGTTTCTCAAATTCAAATAACACTCTGATCCGTATGTTGACATGTCGCCATTGCACTGTGCTAACTGAGCAAGTACCTGGCGTCTGCTCTGCTAGTCTCAAGGTAAAAGCTCCGCAGGGCTGCCAAATGTTGAAGAAACATACTCAAAGCAGTTTAAGTAAAATTTGATGAGTTATTCGTTTCAGCGAAATTAAATAACTTTAGCTAGCTTTTACCCTGTATTATGTTAGTTTTAGTTGTAGGATTTCATGTTTATTACAATTTGATTTCATTGTAAATCCTTCTGTTTAAAATGTAAGGGTAATTTGTAAGAGAGAACTTTAAGTCCTAAGTTCCCCTTTCGCACTTAACAAGTTTGTGCGATAAAGCCATTATTATTATTAATGCATAGAATAACTTACCAATTCAATTCTGAAATATCCTTGAGTACCTATGTAAAATGCTGTTTAGGACCATAATGTGAGTAGTTCTCCAGTCTACTCATGCCATTTGCCAGACTGCAGTAGTAAATACAAGCGCGGCTGTTACCTCACCAAACACCTTATGACGAAGCATTGTCTACGCTGGCCCTCTGGACATTCAAAGTTCATGTGAGTGATATTTTCAAACTTAGGAGTATGTCTTTTAAATGTTATATTCACTCTCACTGTTTTAATCAATATGGACAAAAATATTTACACTTAAAGAAATCTTTATGTGAGAAAAGCCAACTAAAAACTCAAATGCCAACACTTATTGAATTAAATTCAATCATAAACATATTTAAACGACTTAATTGCAAGGCTCAGACACTGGCTTATGGAAATATTGCTTTATGGCATTTCCCTGAAGGGAGTGGTTATAGGGGCAATAGAACGTGTTTTTGAAAGTAGAGGTTCGTAATAGTAGTAACATGGCATGTTTTGGAATGCAGAAGGACTTAAGTACGAATGTAGCATGACCTTGAACATAGAGGTAGTTTTAGCAGTAATGTGGCATGTTTCTGGATATGCAAGGGGCTTCAGTAGCAATGTGGCACACTCTTGAACGTAGAGGCGGCTTTAGCAGTAATATGGCATGTTTGTGGATATACAAGGGGCTTTAGTACAAATACAAATACTTTATTGCCATTGACCACATTACAAGTGAAATAGGCATAGTCATATAACTGAATACAAATCCCAATCATTACAACACAAGTCCAATAGTACAGTCAGAAACTCCATACAAATCCATCCATCCCCAAGTCAACTTAAAATATTAGTATGTTATAATTAATTAGTAGTGATAAATAAAAATCATCTACATTGAATCAAAAAACTAAGTCAATGTCACAATTAAGGAATTCTTGTGGTAGGAATGTGGCATACTTTTGGAACATAGCTCATTACTTTTAAGGGAGGGCGGGTGGGTACATACTTCTGTAAGAGTATGGGTGGGCAGGTGGGTTCATACTTATGTAAGTGTATGGGTGGACTTTAGCAATAATGTGGCATGTTTCTGGATATATAAGGGACTTTAGTAGCATTTTACATCCTCCTGAATATAAAAAGGCTTTAGTAGCAATGTGGCATGTATTTGAACATACTGGAACTAGTACACATAACAAGTTTGGTGATTTATAGTGCCAGGCTTGGTAGAAATTAATTCAGGCTGAATAAACTTGTATTTTGTTCCAAGTAGAATTCTAATAAAGCAGGGTGTCTACCGGTCACGGAAGTCACGGAAGTCCCCGAAAAGTCCCGTATTTGTATGAAGGGTCACGGAAGTCACCAAAAGTCACGAATTTTTATTCGTAGGTCACCGAATTATGGACAACTTTTTCTATTATTATTTTGATTTTTTTTCGCTCAATGATGGTTTTTCAAATGTTTTGATTCAGTTGATCGTTCATCAACGTCAACAGTGATACATCGATGCGTGTATACGTTGAGCGTAATATTGTGTAGAGTAGAACACAGAAAACATAAGGAAGGCAGTGCACATGGAAGAAATAAGAATGTTTTTAGATGGAATGGAGAAATGCATAAGAAAGTTCGACGCGATTGGCTGTTGTCTTGGCAACGTAATTTCGTCACAAGCGCATGCGCAGAGACTCGGAAATGTGTTCTACTATTCACTATGCGCCGTACTTTCAAACACCTGTTTTCGTGAGTTTGTTTTGTTTGCCATTCTTTTCCTTGTTCCAAGTTGGTTCGTTTCGTGAGAGGTCCAACCTCTCAGACCATACCGGTATTCAACCAGTGAATCGTGACCGACTATAACTTGAATAAAGCAAGTGTCTTGAAATGGGTCTAGAATTGGCTGTATTTTCACGAGATATGCTTTTCATTCTGCGAAAATAACGTATTTTACCGAAAAATTCGAAAAAACCAATGTCAGAACTTTTAGTATTTTTTCATATTTCCGTTAATTTAAATGGTATTTTAATCATCTTTTTTTAGTTTGATGTGTTTTATTGCGCTGAATACAAATTTGAAAACTATTTTGGTCTATTACAAATATTTCTCGAGAAATAACGGAAAAACTACTATCGCGGCAGATCGCGATTAGCGGCCATTACGCGATCATTATATACAACAACTATTTATCACAAAAACCAAATTCACCTATATTGCCGCCAGAGTGACGGCCGGCAGGCCGTCACGGAGGCCAAACGCTCGAATTTAACGCAAATTACGAATTTTTGTTCAGAAAATAGACAATTAGGATGAGTTAGGTTATGTTTGGTTATGTCGTAAAAAGTGCATTTTTCGAGCTGAAAAAAATAATTTTACTACAAAACCAGTTATATATTTGTGTTCAGCATAAAAAATATGAGAAATGGAAAAAAATTATCGAAAAATAACGATTTTTAAAAAAGTTGGTTTTTCATTATTAGATAAAAAACTTGTTTTTCGATTTTTCTGTAAAAAAGGAGTTTTCCGCGGATGAAATCAAACTCCTCAAGAGATATAAACTCATTTTTCACCACTTTTTTTAACATGAAACCGTATTTTCAGAGGTGGCAAGAAAGTGCATAATTACCTTTAGGCCTAACATTTGTAGTTCCAGTACTGAAGCCAGTAGTACTGTAGATAGTTCCTTAAGCCAGCAAGGAAGTAATGAAGCAATTTTAACACTGCCTTCTACTTCAAAAACTTCATTAATTGAGGTTAGCCAACAATCAGATTTTTCGTCTTTGGCTGAAAAAAAAAAAAAAAAAAAAAAAAAAAAAAATAGCCCTACTCCAGTCCTGACTAGTTTTCTTATGTCTGACAGTGTCACTAAAGCTGAAATTTTATGGGCATGTCAGTGTACTTTGACAAACACTTCTTCACATTCTGGTGAAGCGGCAAGTGTATTATTTCCTATCATGTTCCCTGACAGTGCAATAGCTCAAAAATTTCAGATGCACAAAGATAAGATAGCCTATAGTGTCACTTATGGGCTAGTTCCCTATTTTTATAATATCGTAGCAACAGAAGCCAAAAGGAGTCAGTTTTTTGCACTTTCTATTGATGAAAGCTTTTAAAAATGACATTTGCCAAAAGCAGCAGATGGACATTATGATAAATTATTGGTGTTCAGAAAAAAAACATGGTTAGCACAAGGTACCTGACTTCAACATTTTTAGAAAGGTCTTCTGCTGTTGATATAAATTGACTACTACTTTAGGGGAATTCAACTTGCCACTGAATAAGTTAACTCAGCTGTCTACTGACGGACCTAACGTCAATCTTAAGCTTATTTTTGACCTGAAAACTCACATGAAAGAGTCCCTTGTTGTCTACTGACGGACCTAATGTCAATCTTAAGCTTATTTTTGACCTGAAAACTCACATGAAAGAGTCCCTTGTTGTCTACTGACGGACCTAATGTCAATCTTAAGCTTATTTTTGACCTGAAAACTCACATGAAAGAGTCCCTTGTTAATAATATGGAGATTATAGATGTTGGCACTTGTTCACTGCACATCGTTAACAATGCTTACAAAACTGCACATAGTAAAGTTGGCTGGAAATTAAACCAGTTTTTGAGGGCTTTGTATAGGCGTTTTAAAAACTACACTTCCAGAAGGTGCCTGGGCCTAAGGGTTTTCCAAAAAAATTCTGTGCAGTGAGATGGACAGAAAACTCCAGTGTTATAAGAAGGTGCTTAGACATTCTTCCTTCTTTAAAGCAATATTGTAACACCATTGTTGAACCCCCTGCAACAAAAAACTTAAACATAGTTAAGTCTTCTTGCATGATGACAAAACTCTGGAGGCTAAACTTCATTTCTCAGCCATGATTGCAGAGGAGTTAGAAGTATTTTTGACATATTTTCAAAGGAATGATTTCTCTAATGAGAGGCCTGGCCAGTAAAATAATCAAAAATAAAGTTATTGCAACGGCCACCACAGCTTATAAATTAAAACAAATAGATCTAGACAAGTTTGAAAATTTTCAAACTCTGGATAACATTGATATTGGCTTTGGTGCAAGATCTGCTCTTAGAAATATTGAAGAAGTTCATGTCCAGACTTTCAAGCTTGATTGTAAAAAATTTATTTTGGGAATTTACCAAACTTGTTTATTTTGGAAAAAAAAGTTGAAAACTCATATTTTTAAGACAAAGTTCCAATACATGGTTTATTTTACTGTTTATACTATGCATTTTTAAGTATTTTGTTTCTTAATGTTATTATTATTCAATAAATATTTGTAAATATTTTACTTAATTACATGCAGAGGAAGCAAAATATATCATATGTCCGTATCAAATGTCTGAACGTTGAAACCACCTAAAATTTGTTAAGTCACCGAATTTCAGAAAATTGGTCACCAAAAGTCACCAAAAAGTCCCCGATTTTTTTATCAGCCCACTGGTAGACACCCTGTAAAGGCACCCTTTTACTTTCTAAAGGGCAGTTTTTTCTTCTAATTACAAAAACTCCTTTGTAATGTATCTTTGGTATAAACACTTTATTACTTATGAGGAAAAACATATGAGACCAGTCGTTCCCAGAGAATGATGAATGTATTTTCATATCTCAGTATATCAAACACATAATATGATTTCCAACCCTAAATCTTGCTTTTGTGGAAGTAAAGCTAGATGAAGAAGTGTTGTTTTAGTTCAGCAAGTAAATAGTTATCATTTTAAAAAATTTTTTTAATGTGTAGACATAAAAGATAAAGACCTGAGTTTTCTTAACCCTTTCTACTCGTATGTCGGACACTGTCAGACATAGTGATTTAGCCGTTCCACTTGTATGTTGGACAGCGCCCTACACGGCAATGATGCAAGTTTCGTTTGGTTATTGTTGTTCCCAATTCGTGTTGCTATCATGCGGAAACTAAACGAACTACAATCGGTCATCATGGGAAGTGGAATGTCACGTGATGTTATTGTTATTCTTTCTTGTTTATTCTAACCTCCAGTTCGATGTTTTGTTAGTTGACACTTGACATTAGTGTAAAAATGTCGGCTCATACTAGTCCAAATCTTACGGATGCTGAAGTGATTAAAACGTGATTTATCATACGGTGAATTAAGTGAAGATGAAGGTGTTATTAGTAATGATGAAATAATTCTTCCAAAATTAGAAAATATCTAAGAAAGTGACAGTGTTGTACAAGTAGGCCAAACTGTAAATAGTGGTGATGGTGATATATAATATTTGAACAATATTATTCCATATTACAAAAAAACTTTTTAGTTAACTTTTGTTTTTTTTCTATTCTATCACATAAAATATACATATAAATATTTAAATTCATATTATAACATTTTAATTATTACATAAACCTCACAAATACTGAACCGCTTCTTACTACCGAAAATCATCATAATATTACGATCTGAGGGGGCAAACAAGTAAAAAAATAATCGATTGGAAAGGGTTAAATCATTTCTAAAAGTGGAAGAACAAAAGATATTGTTCTTGTATTGTAATATATTTGTGCATTTTGTGCTTATATTGTATTGTGTTGTGCTTATATATTGTTGTGCTTGTATATTTGTGCTTATTTGTGTTGTGTTTACTTGTACTGTATATGTACCAACATGTATTATGCTAATTAAAAAACTAAAAGATATTGATGCACATTTTTACTATTGTTTTTGAAAATGTAAGGACGAAAGATATTGGCCCGAATTTTCTTAATTATATTTGAAAGTTTAAGGGTGAAAGGTATTGACTGGAATTTTATTATTTATTTTGTAAAGTTTAGGATGAAAGATATAGACCTGAATTTTTTAAATTAGTTTTGAAAGTGTAAAGGCAAAGTGTCATCTTTCTGTCCCTCACTGTGCATAAGGTAAAATTTTGATTTTCTAAACCTTATTTTGAAATACTGCATAAGATAAGGATTTGTTTATGATATCAAAAAGTGGATGACTAATATTTGTTTTTAAAGAATTTCAACTGTCTTGAGGAAATATATCAATACCACATGAAGTTCCTGATTTTAATGTGGAAGTTCCTGATAGTAATTACATTATAAATCGCTGTGTCCTGAGTGGGGAGTATGTTGAAAAATTAACATATAACTCAACTTTTCACTTTATTGTTGGACTGTTGGCTTTTAAAGTGTCTTCAACAACAGAAGTAAAAGATTTGTTTAATAGTTTAGCCACTTCTGTGATTCCATTTATAATTTTTCCTGTAGTTTTTAATATCATAAGGTATTTTTATTATATTTTCTGATTGTCTGTATATACATATGTATATATATATATATATATATATATATATATATATATATATATATATATATATACTTTTTTTATTGTTGGTTTCACGCTTTTTAATGGATTTTTTGATGATTTAGTTTTGTTTTTGCTATCTTTTGTATTTATAAAAAAGTCTAGTTTCATACAATTATTATTTCATATACCTTTTGTAATTTTTTTCAAAAGTTAGCCCTAGATATACTATTTAATTTACTAGGTTGGGGAGCGGTAGGTAATGGGATTAAATTATCTAAGTTCTTTAAATTATCATTTCAGGTATCACCGGCAAGAAGATGGAGCTTATCGCTTGCAAACTGTTCGCTATGAGAGCATTAAGTTAAATGGTGAAACTGAATCATTGGCTTTGCCTTCAAAGTCAAATTTCAAACTTACACCTCTGCCGGTGAGTCTACATTACAGAAACCAAGTACTGTACAACCTTGATTATCTGGCCTTGCTTTACCCGACCGTCCATGTCATCCGGCTTGACAATGAGTCAAAAATAATTTTTTTAATAGATACAATTACTACTACACAGAAGCACCGTTCAGCCCTATAAAGCAAATCTTGAACATGAGTTTTTGACTTTTGCATCTTGAATATAGTAGGGGACAGGCGCTGTTCTCTTAACTTGTTGTGCATTAACGGTTGTCACTGCATAATTTGCCAAAAAAACCTGTGCTGGCAACTTGCTTGCTTCTGTAATAGCATGGCTGGAAGAGTCGATTTCTCATATAGGGAAGTGGAAGAATTTGTTACCACACCCGCAGCATTGTTAGTGGTTTGTTTACTATGGGGCAGTGAAAACAAATTGAAATAAGATGTAGTTATTGTATATCCTTTTAAAATCACTAAAATTATACTGTATAGTACATTATTGTATATCCTTTTAAAATCACTAAAATTATACTGTATAGTACGTTTTTATCTAAATACTAAACAGTAACTTAACGTGTGATGTTACAATTTTAAATGAGTACACACAGTTGTTTTAAAATCGTATGTTTTACAAGATACAAGATTTCGACAATATGTAGTCAGCTGCATTCTTATTGTTGAAAATTGCCATGCCGTCGCGATTTCAGTTGCATGCAATTTTAGGCATTCCTCTCTTGCTTGGTATTTTATATGAGTTATTGAATCTGTTGAATGGTATGCCGCCACATTAGGCTTGATAATCGAAGTTGTACGATATAGTTGAATGTATTGTTTTAAGTCTTGTTCAGGGGCTATCTGATATTTAAAAACATAATACATTCAACACAGAAAGAAGAACTCATTCTAGTAAATTATGTAAAGGTTATTGATTTATCATCTGCATTCCTGTTCTAAGGTAATAGAAGTTGTAGCTCACCGCTGCTTCTACATACACCTCTTAGCTGAGAGAGCCAAATTGAAAGTGAAAGATGTAAAAACACAAGATGAGAAGAAGCTTACGCTGAGTAGTTTCGTTTGCATTGATTGTGAATCAAAAATTGTTCTCTGCGATTCAAGAGTTGAATGGTTCGAGGTCAACCTTTTGGTAAGAGGTCTCTAAAGTTTGAGCCAAAGGCCTCTAAAGCATAATACCATATTATTTACCAATTACTCTTTTTGAGTTTTTTATCCTAGTAAATTATTAAAAAAATCAATAGTTTGATTAGCATAATTTCTACTGTATATCAATTTATTGTTAATTGTCATTGTCTTACAGTATATAAGCTCAAAATGTTGCTTCTAGTTGTACCGGTCTCTCTGAGTAGAATCAACTTATCTATACTCTTATTGCTCTCCCACCTGCTTCACGAGTTGCGGTAATTCTCAGTGTCAAAAATATGTGGTTGAGCGGGAGACAATGTTGTACGTGTGTGGTTGGGCAGAAATTTGTTTAGTACCCATAAAAACTCATTATGTTCTTTGAATGAGGGTTTAAGCTGTAAAAACTCAATATGTCAACTGAGTGAATGTGAGAGCAGTAAAGTCTTACCTATTTCCTTATCTTCTTTCTTCTGATTTTGCACTCTTGCGTCTTCCTTTTGCTTAGCTAACGTTTTATCAGTAATAAATTTGCCTTCAATCTAGTAGTCTTTGCCTCTTATTTTCAGCTCCTTGTTTTCATGATGATCCACCCTCAATCATTCCTTCACGTGTCAACAATCTAATCCCTCCCTGTTTATCGTCATCTACTGTTTTTTTCCATTCTACTTTTTCTCCTTATGTACTATTCTATTACCTCTAATATTCCTCATTGTTTTTATCCAAATTTATATCTAATAAGATGCTATGCACACATAATCAATGAATAATGACACAAATGTGTATACATTTAATGTCAAACTTGTGGGTTAATTTATGTGTGTTTCCAATAATGTGTGCATTCTTTTTTGTTGTTTTATTTCCATCTACGTCCTGTCCAAATTTTGTTTTTCGTATTACGTTTTTGCAAAATATGAAACCTGAGTTTTATTCTGGTTAATTGACCAGACATGTACCAGATTTACACAATGTATTAAGAAATGGGAAATCAGCAAATGCCTTTTTGCATGTTTGTCAGAGAAAGTGTCAGGTCGAATGGCTGATAAATAAATAATAAATAAAAATGCCTTTATTGTGCAAGCGTATTTCATTTTGAACAACTGTTTTCCAAATCAACTATTGTCAATCTTAAATTAAAATTAATAATAAAATTAATAACAATAGTTACACAGCAGCAAAAACACTTTACTTATCTAAATAGGCCCTGGTTTTAACAGCTCCTTCATTTTTATTTTAAAATTAGCAACAGAAGCTATGTTTTTAACATGCGGGGGAAGGTCATTAAATAACTTGGGGTCAAAGTAGGAAAACCCCTTCCTCCCTACTTCAAGCCTCACTTGAGGAAAGTGAAGCTGTCCATCCTGGCGGGTGCTACGTTGAGAGACCTCCCCACGAAACATGAGCTTCTCGCTTAGGTACTGTGGCTCTTTTAGAATAAGAGCTTTATGGACCATGCAACATGTCAGAATTCTACACACCACTTCCATAGGGAGCATGTTGACAGCATCTCGAAAGGGAGAAACATGATCGGAAAAATGAAGATTGAAAATGTACCGGGTGGCTGAATTTTGAATTTTTTGTATTCTATCAATGTCCCCTCTCGAGATGCTGTTCCCGTAGGCCGGATAGCAGTAATAGAATAATGAAAATACAAGTGACTGCATGAGCTGAAGCTTGGCAAACCCCGGCAACAGTGTTCTAAACCTGTACAGACCCCTCAGTCTGCCAAGCGCATGCTGTGAGGCGTGAGTCACATGGTCAGAAAAAGTAAGATCACGGTCAAGGACGACGCCGAGAACCTTAGCCTTGTCACACACAGCCAGGCTCCCACCATCGAGCACGACCATCAATCCACTCTCTTCAAGGGCCCATATCAGATTGTGTGGTGCTACATGAAGGACTGTGCACTTGCTTGCGTTGAGCTTCAGACCATTGGACACCGACCAAGAGCTGATGCTTTGAAGATCAGAGTGATCTGATCAATGGCGGTGTCAATCTGTTCAGGCTCATACAACAAGTGCAATTGACAGTCGTCCGCATATAAATGAGCGGAACAGTGTTGAACACAACTGGGAAAATCAGATGTGTAAAAATTAAATAGAATTGGCCCAAGGCAACTACCTTGTGGAACACCCTGTAATTTGAGGAGAGGCATGGATGTCTCGTTGCCAAGCTTGGTGACCTGCTGTCTTTCATCTAGGTATGATTTCATCCACCTTATTACTCCCTCACCAAATCCATAATAATTCATTTTGGCTAGCAAAATCTCATGACTTATAGAATCAAAAGCCTGAGAATATGGTACTTTATTATTATATTATTATTGATATGGTACTTTATTACAACCAATCACTACGAGGCACTTGTACATTGTCATTGCGTTTTCACTAGAATTCTCTAAAAATGTAAAAAAAATTGTAAAAAACTGTGATAGTTTGTCACATCTTTCATGGAGAAGATTTGGCATTTCTGAATCTCTTATTTGCATATTTTCCCCAAATTATCTTGAAGACATTTTTTTAAGGAACGAATGTTTAGTCGTCATGATAATCAACCAAATCATGCTCATTAATTGAAAAACTAATTTTGACTACTGGTCATTGACTAATTCAGTTTGGTTTTGAAAACCATTAAACAAAATTCCTTAACTTGAGGTGAAGCTTGCTGTTGTTTTTTCACACATTTATTTGTTCTTTTTCAAAATAATAAAAATCTTAATTTTCCCTTATACAGTCATCAGAGAATGTGTAAATATAGGCACCAACATTTTAGAAAACCTCCAGCTTATAGATAATGTAAAATCATATTCCCCAAGATAGGAATAATCTAATTTTAATGGGATAAAATGATAATTTTAAAGATTTATTAAACCACTCATACTGATTTATGTGTGTTTCTTGTCCATGGTTGTTTTAAAGGAAGATGTTGTTAAGACTTAACAGCTGTAATTTTAAAATATATGCATAATCGTAATCCAAATTGTACATGGTACCTTGAGATGGCAATATCTGGATTACATCTCTGTAAATAGATTAATAATTGACTGTAGAAGCCTTCGTGTGAAGCTGTAATTTGAGCGGTTTGCTGTTTTGTATTTTGCAGTGTGTTTGAGCTAATTTCTTTGTTACAAACTAAGACTGATTATTGTACATAAATTAATCCTGATAAGTTCCACAGCAAATAAATAGTGTGGGAAATGCAAACTAGTCTCTTATAAAATTTGTTCAGTTTTGATTGGGATTGTATTAGATACCTCATGCATAGAAGGGGGTGAAATCTACTTAATGTGGAAATTTGGGTTAAGTATTTACCATTAGCTCATGGAGGTTTTGAACTTTACTGTTAAATTTCTGGCAACTTACTTTGTGTATGTTCTTTCAGGGAGAAGGTAGTAGATCATTTAAAGTGTCACCTGTGGAATTAGAAACAGATAGCAGCAATGCATCCCAAGTAAGCAGCAATGCATCCCAAGTACTAATCTCCATTGAAGACGAGAGTGGCAACACTATCGACTGTTGCACTGCTCCAGAAGTAGTGGGCGACGAAATACCCAAGAACGCAACAGTCATTGCAGCTGCCAATTCAGAAACTGATGATGTTTAGAATATGTTACAGTTTTTCCTATAACATGGATTACAAAATCAAATCACTATAAAGTCATTGCATCACAATATTTAATGGATCTTCTCTACAATGGGTTTTAATTCCCTTTTTAAAACAGTAGTGTCTGTGTTCATGTGTAAGGAGGTAATCAATTAAATATTGTCATGATTTACAGTTCATGTTAAAAGCATTGATACTCATATTTTGTAACGAGATGTAGATGAAACTCCAGGACATCACAGACAACTGCTATTTTGGAAGTTTCTCACTGAGAGCTTCAATTAAAGAACAAATATGATGGAACTTACATGCTGGGAAGTGCCTGTTGATTTTGATCTGAGTGACTGAGAGATGCAGTGTAGCTTTATAATAACACATATTAAGTATTTTACAAATTGTATTTAGAGTTAATATGTTACTATTATTAACTGTAAAATATTTTAAAATACATTAATATGGATATACGTATTTTGTAATTTATAGGACCAAACAGATTGTGTATTCAGCAAGAAATCAAAATTAGTTTGAAATCATTCTATTTTAGGAACATAAGCAGAATTAGTCACAATAATAAACAAGACAATTACATCACGATTCTATGCTATTTATTATCTACAACTAGTTTATATAAGTTCAAGGCTATTCTTTTTTATTTGTTTTGAATATAATATGATGTAAAACCTACAACTTATTTAAGAACTTACATGATTTATCTGAAATTTTTTTAAGCATTAGGAGACGAACTTCTGATACATCGGATTATAATTATATTACTGCAAAAGTAAAAACAGTGATTTTAAATTGATCAAATAAAAAACAATGCATTTACTTACAAATATGAAAGTAATGTATTGTAACTGTACACAAGGATGAAAGTGTGGCCAAGAAATTAGTATACGACCTCTAGAAGCCAAGAAAACATTATTTTAAAAAACATCAGATTTTTTTCTTGAAAAATTAAAATTCTCAAATTTGTAAAGCTTATAGAAAACTTTCTGTCAACCACATATTAAAATTTAAGTGTGATAAATTAACAAGTTTTTGAGTAATAAAAGAGTAAAGTTGATGCACAGTGAAAACTAGTTAAAATTCCAGTACTTTTTTTGTTCCAAACGGGATAAAAGTTATCATAAAATTAAAAAATGCTTATATCAGTTAACCTTTTCACCACCAAGAAATTTTGTGTAAGGATCACCACACCACCAGCCGTTAACAGTGCCGTGCATGCGCACCAAGCCAGGTGAATAATACCGCAAGTGTGCTAGAAAGCCAAGCGCTTTTTGCCGTTTTTGTGTCTTTACGCCTGAACTACTGTCATTCTGTTATTTTTTATGGTAGAACGGTGTTTTTTGGTACCATTTTTTTCACGATAATAGCAGCAACATTTCAGTGCGTAATAAAGTAAAAACTTTCTTCTAATATAGTAACATCAAATGCTATAACGTAAAAAAAATTACTTTGAACTTTGTTTTTTAAATTTCAATCCCTAAAACATAATATGAAGTAATTTTACGCTGATAAACTATATTATTTTTCTGTATTAAATTTGATTGCCTAAAAAACTGTGTAAATTGTATTTGGAAATAACATTTGGTTATTAATTCGTTAGTTTTTAACATTCAAACAACTTTTTAAGAGTTTTTTACTTAACTACATTAACTCTGGCTATTCAGTTAGTTTAATTTTATATATTTTTTGTGCAGTTTCATTCATTCAACATTTGAATTAAAAAATAAGGCATAAAAGCTATATTTCCTTTATTGTTAACCCTCCAAGTGATATCGGCTCGGTCCGAGCCGTTAATGACCGCCTCTGAATCGATAACGGCTCGCTCCGAGCCGATAGCGAAAAGCGCCGTGAACAAATAACTAAAATCGGAAATCAGTTATATTTTATACTAAAATGTTCAGAAAGAGTTCCTCTTTATGATACTGTATGTCAAACGTTTTTCAAATACGCGGGAAAAGTAGTATTGATTATTTATTTACGATCAGCTGGTTCCCGCGCTCAGTCATTCGTGTTCTGTGACAAAGCGTCGTACATCAGTGTTGTTTATTATTCCGTTTGAAGGTTATATTAGTGCGTTTAGTTGTTTTATTTAGTTTGTATGTTTGTAAATATTGTTATTATTTGTAAATATGAGTCAACTAAGCCGTTCGAGTAAAATAAGAGATTGTTTATTTGATTTGAGTGATGAATCTGACAATGACGATGCACCTTCGAATGGAATATCCTCGTTATTCCATGTAAATATAGTTATAATTTGCTGCAAACAGTATTTTTTTCAGTTTTTAGAAACATTTACAAGTGAAAATAAAGTTTTACAATCCTATATAAATATTATAATGGAACTTTATAATAACAAATACACTTTTCTGAAATTTCTGCTTTTTTATGCTAGTACAAAAACATTTTCTATATGACTTTCTTGTATACTACAACAGATAAACTTTGATTGTTATATATTTTTGTGTTCAGAACTAAATTGTGTAACTTTTGTATACAATGGATTTTAAAAGTGTTTCCATAACAACTATAATAAATAGACTCAAAAACAAAAAAATATTTTTTAGAAAAATTTTTTTCAAGGTCATCCAAAGTTTCTCAAGATAAGAAAATTTTTGCAAAGTTTTTCTTTTTCATAACCATTTAGTACATATTATTTAGAACATTTTGATATGTAATATGTCATATTACAGGTATATTTAAAATTTTTTATGAATTTTATAAAAAAACACTGCGCGATGCCTAAAACAGGCCTATCACTGAAGAGTAAAATGCGTGTCACTTGGAGGGTTAATATTATAAAGTTAAAGGTAATCAATAATGAAAATAAAATATATAATGAAAATATATATTTTATATATATATATATATATATATATATATATATATATATATAGGTTTTATATATATATATATATATATATATATATATATATATATATATAGGTTAATATATAATGAAAATTAAAAAAACTACTTTATGGATTTTTAGGGCTCTTAGTTTTTTTTAGTAAACAACCTTCAAACTCGTGTACACATAATTTCTGTGCGACAGCAGGAAATCAGTAGGGCAAAGAGCTTGGATTATGGAGCTCTTGGTAAGTATTATGTAGCTGGTAAGGATTGGAGCGTTGCACTTAGTAAGGATTATGTAGCTGTTCATTTAATATTGTTCGTACTGTTAGGTGAGAGAGTGAGTAATGTCCTAGCCATATTCCTAGTATTTATATCAGGTTAATCATCAACACATTCTAGAACATTCTCTTCTAACTCAAGAGTCTAATTCTTTGAATACCTTTACTGTGAAAGTATTTTTTAAATTACAGCTTACATATACCAACAATGGATCAAAATCATGATATAAAAACTGTTCATGAGGAAATAGTACATCTGCTGCTCAAACCAGGAAAACACAAAATTAGTAGACGCAAAAGTATGAGGATTAATCTGTTATATGTTTGGAGTTAAATGACAAGATATTTATTCATATTTTTTAACCGAAATATAAAATATTAACAATATTAAATTATAAAAATGAGAATATGTTTATAAATGAAAAATCACACTAACACCAACATTACTTGCACCAATTTCTCTCAAAATACACTTGCAGGCTCTAAAAACTATTATATTTACAGTGATATTTTTATAGTTTATAGTCGAGTAATATTCTACGTTCACATTTACTTACTTACTGCCGTGGCTCTTGGTACCCAAGGTGGTTCTTTGCCTCCCCAACACATTATCTCCAGATTTCCCGGTATATTGCCTCCTCTTCTCTTCTTCCCAGCCTTCTGTTATCTTTTCTAACCTGATCACGCCATCTCAACTTGGGTCTTCCTGGTGGTCTTTTGCCCTCAGGCCTTCTGTTAACTTTTCTAACCTGGTGTCGCCATCTCAACTTGGGTCTTCCTGATGGTCTTTTGCCCTCGGGGTTGTTCATTAAGATGTTTTTTATTAAGAAACTGTCCTCCTTCATAAGCACATGTCCAGCCCATCTCAACCTTCTGCTTATGGGTCTAAATATAACTGTCTCAACTCTTTGTTATGTTTTTTTTCCCCCATCTTCAAAGGGTGGTCCATATATTTTTCTTAATATTTTGTTTTCAAATACATTAGACCATTAGGCGTTTTTCGGTATTCTTGCTTAATCCTCAATTTTCTGACCTGTACAATAGCACCGATCTTACAATGGTTTTATATGTACAGACTTTTTTTTATACTGTACCACCGCACGTGGAGGGGTGGGCGGGCATGTACCACCGCACGTATGTGGGGCGGGCGGGTGGGTCAGTAAAAACGGCACGTGTAGGGGTGGGCGAGCGTGCCTGTACCACCGCACGTGTAGGGGCAGGCGGGTGTGTCAGTACCACCGCACGTGTAGGGGCGGGCGGTGGGTCAGTACCATTGCACGTGTATGGGCGTGCCTTTACCACTGCATATGGTCTGTAAAATATAGTAGAGCCTCTATAAATTAATGATTCATTATTTGTAAAATGTCATGTGATCTCAGCTTTAGATGCAGTTGATGTTTTATGCAGATAGACTGTTTAGTGAGATAACAGTCTAGAGCCTAACAGTTTATGACAAGCCGAGAAACTCTAATGTGCTGCATTTATTCTTTGTTTTTCTCTATATTTTCTTCATTATTGCTTGTCAGTATTACTCCTAAATAGGTAAAACTGTTTGTTTTTGGAATTTGTATCCTATTATTTCCATGTAATTTTCATTATGTATATTTTTTATTTGGTGCTCCCTTCCACATTCCATTATCTTGGTTTCCTCTTCATTTATTTTTAAACACATTTTTTGTGTGTGGTTTATGAGTTTAGTGACCAACACTTTCAGTTCTTCTTCATCTTTAGCTAATACTGCAACATCGTTCGCAAACTCCCAATACATTTTATTTGGTCCCTAATTCCTGCTTCTGTTTTTCTTACTTCTTGTAGTGCTTCCTCTAAAGCTAAATTGAACAGTAAAGGGGATAAAATCCCTGTCTTATACCCATGTTTATATCAAACCCCTCTGAGAGTTCCCCATTGACCTTAACATTACATCTAGATCCTGATATACTTGATTTTGACAAGTTTATTAATTTTTTTGGTATTCCTTACTTTTCCATCATTTTCCAGATTTTCCTTCTATTAATCGAGTCAAATGCTTTGTAGAAATCTACAAACAGACATAGAAATGATTTATTGATCAAATTATTTGGCAATTGCCTCTTTTGGTATAAATATTTGATCTGTTGTTGATCTCCCTCTTGTGAAGTCTGCTTGGTGATCGCCTATAACGTTTGTTGTATACTCCTCCAGTCTTTTTTGTATAATCTTTGATAACACTTTGTAAGTGCAGTTGAGAAGAGTTATACATCTATAGTAGGTGCACTCTTTCTTTGTCCTTCTTTTTATAAATAGGAATGATAATTGCTTCCTTTCATTCGTTTGTCAGTTTATCGATTGTCAGTTTGTAAATCTCCTTCACTAATTCTGCACCTCCCACCTTAATTAGTTTAGATGTGATGGAGTCCTCTCGTGGAGCTTTATTGTTTTTTTAATTCTTTGATTGCGTCTTCTACTTCTTGTACTGTTGGATCTGGGACCATTGGTTCTACATTTTGATACATTTCATCTATTTCCTTTTCATCTATTGTTTGCACATTCAGAAGATCTTTGAAGTACTCTTGCCATACTTGTAGTCCTTCTTTGTTCTGCAACACTAGATCCCCTGATCTGTTTTAATGTCATATGGCATCGGGTTGTATCCCTTTCTGAACAATTTTATTGCCCAATAAAAATAACTTTACAAATAATATTTTATGCTTCTGCTATTCACTGGAATTCCCCAATTATGTTTATCAACAATTAGAACAAGAATCGTTTTTGTTTCCAATCATTTAGATTTGAAATATTGTCAGTATTTATACAAAGTTAAAAAAAAGATTTTAATTTTCCATTAATCAAACAGTACACTAAAAAATACACCATTAATTTCATTTTTCAATTAATAATACAGTAGTGTTATTGCAGAGGGAATCAAGACAAGTAAGCATACTAATTTGTGTGAGAATAAGAAGAAAAAAGTATTAGTACAAATGTGTCAGATTTTAGTTTATTTTCTGTAGGCATTAGAAAAATAATATGAATGTAGAAAGAGGCTTGCTAAAGCTGAAAATACATCGGAAGCACACTTGGGCAAGTAAAATGGTGATATATGATTGCCTGAGCAATTGTTTAGAATCACTTCATAAATACAAATAATAGACTAGCTGTCCACGTTGGGAATTTCACCCCCATATCCTAAATTGATCACGGGTGCTACCAAAGCTTATTACGATTGCTACACAAATTAATCACGGTTGCTACCCAAGTTAATCATGGGTTGCTACCCAAGCTGATCACAATTCGTACAACATTTCTGGTTGATTCATTAATTACTTTGGTTGATTACAAAACTTTTTTCGCTGGTAAAACTTACCTAACCAACAAATAAAAAAGTCTCTCACTGCTTGAAAATTTCATTTCATGGCTTATTAATGAATTAAAATGAGGTTTTCATTCTAACGCTTTTATAAATTATTTGTCACAACCTCGATATAATAAAATGATACCGTTATAATCCTCATTTCTTCATGTAAAAAAACGATATGCATTATGTGAATCTTAAAATTAGTTTTCTTGCTCAAACGACCGTTGGAACGAAACCATGTTTTGTATGGCAATAGCCCATGTTATTCTTATGGGAAGATTTTGACTTTCAACCACTATTTTTTGCAAATGTGGAAATGTTTGACGTTTTCTGGGGTCAATATAGTTCGATCTACTTTCAGACCAAATTTAAAAATGTTACGACACTTCAAAGTGGGTAAACATTTATGTCAGTGAGTGAGTGAGTGATCCCAATCCAGCTTTATATTAGAGTGAAACACCACTAGAAGCAAGAAATTAAGTTATACTTACTAATTGATCAATCAACATGGATTGTCGGTAACACTTGATAGTAGAAGTGGATATATCATTACCCGGTATTTTGTACCTGTTACTTGCATTAGGTATGTGTAACAATTACTTGAGTACAAAAATACTGTTTACTGATACAGGTACTTCTTGTCTCAAGTCTCAGTATCTGTTTTGAACTAAAAATATTTTATCTGGTATCAATATTGGAGTACCCGTTTTCGTATCACTTTAGGTTAAGTAAATGTCCCAGTACCGACACGAAGTACCTGTCTTCGTACCACTTCATTAAATATCTGTCCCAGCATCAATGTTGGAGTACCCGTTTTCATATTGTTTAAGATTAAATATCTGTCTTAGTATCGGAATGGAGTGTTTGTTTACGTGATGAGGACTGAATCAGCATTCAGCAGCTCTTATCGTAGACATTATTGAATGTTGATAAGAGCACTCAGTCAGTTCAGTTGCCCAGCACATGGTGAACTGTGCATGTTCCAACAAGAAGGATAGTAACATAGTAGGCCGACGTTTGTTTTATTTGTAATTTTTTCTCATATAATAAAGTTTAGGCTTATTTTTGAGAGAAAAAACACACAGAACAAATATACGTTAGTTACTTTTTAATCCCAGCTTCATGTGCTAAAGGTTCTCAGTTCGATCCCAATCAGAGTCATAATACATTTTGAGAAGGATCAGCTGATAACCACCGGCTGTTTGTTCATTTGTCATTGGGCTATTAATTAATGACACTTTCTAAGGAATAGTCGGCCTTAGTTTATAACAATGACTACACTCGCTCATCACACTGATTCGAAATCCATATTCGCCCATATCTTGACGATCGTTGTCTTATGAATAAATAAATAAATTAATTTGTCAATTTTTTAACTTACTGTTAAATAAACACCATATTTGACAAAAGATAAATATAATCGTTATATTAAAAAAAAGATATGTCTAGTGATTTAGAAACCTAAATAAATTAATTAATCGACGTATTAATAAAGAAGTATATCATTTGTAATGATATAATTAATCATTCTAGTGGTATTCGCTCTAAGAATTAATTATTGGATACTTACAAAAAGAATATTGGAGATTAATACAAAAATACTTAATGAGTTACGATACAGCAGCATATTATTGGTTTAGTGAATCAGTAATCTAACTTAATGCTTAACTGGTACTCAAAAACCGTAAAAGTATCAGGTACTTTGTAACAGGTATTTGTTTCAGGTACTAAAAAGTACCTGTAACAGAAATAACAGTTACTTTCAAGCACAGTATTTTCAAGTACCCGTTTTACCCATCTCTACTTGATAGTGGTGTTTTTGACATTTTTACTGTTAGTTTTCATAAGATTTAGAGAAGAGTAGGTAAACTAATATTATGCGGATCTAGAAGAATTAAGTTTTAAAATAATATTAAGTTGTTCCTAATTTTCTTGAGGAGAGAGATTGAAAAATACTTAACTATTCTAATTTCGAAAAAGGTTGATGCTTAAATTAAGACAAATTGCCATACAATTATGTCTATAGTTACTTTCACGTAATTTTCTTTACTCTACTAAAAATATGTTTTAAGATTGTTATAGGCAATGTTAGAGAAATAAACTATACTGTTTTATTTTATGCTTATATACTAGTTTTGTGAATAGAAAGTTTCTTTTACAATTAATTGTCAGCTAAATAAAAATATATATATTATTGGCAGCTTTTATGCAATCAGCAATTGTCACTGCTGCTGACTTCTTGCAAATATTGGTGGGGCCTATCAATACCGAGGGTGTGGGGGGTATGGAATAACACTTGTAAACATGTATGAATGAAACGTTTTATCAATTACATTTTGACGAACTCTTTTTATGATTTTGTTAACCCTAATTTTTTGTTGTTGGGAGATGCGAAGAAATTTAAAGCGCAAAATTGGGCAATACCATATTATATTTTTTAAATAATCAAATTTCACTTCAAAAATGCAACAAAACTCATTAGATTAGAAAATTTTCACGTTTGTTATATCTTAAGATATTACAATGCAACAATTATTACATATTTAAAGAGATAATTGAATACGGTAATAATTATTTAATACTAATTAATTATAATTTTAATTAATTGATTCTTTAACTGAATAGGTTTAGGTTTGAGCAAAATGAACATTCTGTTGATTTACTATGCACTGAAAAATCAAACACTGGCAGATCAAACAAACTTTACATTCATGACAATTAGCGGTATAAGGTATTAGTGTAATAAATATACACTTATAGATTCAAGAAATTAAAAGTTTAAGGAATAAATTAAATATTTAAGTAAAAGGTTAATTGACAACTATAAAATAGGTAATACTATATTTGTATGAATCAGAGCCAAAACAGTGTCATTAAGAATTACTAAAACAAAACAATGCTTGCTATTCTGGTGTTATTTCTGTTGACAATCTCATTAAATAGCGGTCTAATGTCTAACATATCAAGCACTTCTTGACAGGTCAGAATTGTGACGTAGTTGAGTCTCTCTTTTCCCATAGTTAAACGTAGGTTGAGTCGTCGAAGACTGCCGAAAGACCTCTCAGCTATTGCAGTGGTTATCGGGACAGTTCTCAAATGTTTAAGGCATCTGATCACTTCAGGTAGAAGATATTTTACACCTCTATCTTCTAAAATAAACTTCTTCACATCATGAATTGACAAGAGATAAATATTTCTTTATTTTGCAATGTCGTTCACCATGGGAAGGTGTTGGAGAAGTCAGGTATGGTCCAGATCACCACAAAAGAATTCTTGAATGCTCTTTACCTCATTAGAACCAGATTTAATTGTAGAAATACATTCTTCTTCAACTGCGGAAACTAAATTCAATCCAGACGATTGAAATCTCTCCCTTGCAGACATAAGTACAGTGTCACACACTTCAATTTAAACTTTTTTGAAATACCTTTTTGGACTAGAGTGTGTGTACGCTGCAGAACATTCAAACTTGTGCCAGACTCATAACCACGTGATGACCGGCGTAACGACTGCAAATATATGAGGAGGAGCAGAGCGACATAGGCCTATGCGCTTTGACCTGTACTTCAGTGGTACCTATACGCCAGCTTTATATACTTATGGTTGACGGTTTAATATAAGCGGTTTGATGCTTCGTGTTAGTTCTATTTAGTACTCATAAGAAGCAATATTTTTATGTAATTGGCGTTTAGTAAAGTTGTTTTGGTAAAAAACATGTAAAATTTTACGATTTTAACCCAGTTTTAAAATTATTTTGTGCAAGCACTATATTGGTGGGGCCTGGGCCCCACCAACTTTTATGAAGTCGGCGCCAGTGACAATTGTATAAGACATTTGGGTTTGTTAAAGGGCAATAAAATAGTTATTCTCCTGACATATAAATGTTTCTAGTTTGATATGCAGCGCAAGAACACATTTTCATCGTGAACACAAATCAAGGCCTTTACATTATCTGTACTAAAAAAAAAATAATATTAGATGTATTTTGTTTGATTTTAAATCTGTCAAATTTTATAATTATGTTAGTTAATTAATTAATTTTATTACTATTAAAAATATTATTGATGCAGATGGTTATTTTTGTATAAGTCAACTTAAATCTAACTAATAAGCCTTCTTTTCACTGGTAAATTCTTTAACTTGCATCTTAGCATAAGCATATTAGTAAAAAAATTATTCTTGAATTTGTGCATTATATTTTTTTTAAGATTTACATTGTCAGTTAAACATTGAAGTAAATTCTTTGTAATTTGTCGATTTATTAGAAAAATTACTATAAGACCTCCCAATAGATTAAGCCATTGTAAGCAACAATAATAAGGGTAGAATGTTTTAGTCATGTTACTAGTATTAAATGTAACCCTTTTAAGTGGGATTTTGTATATGCCCTAATTTTTACTGTCTAATTATTTTATAACATTCATAGTATGCATTTGCTATACAAGGTATAGTTAAAAAGTTCCCGGAATTGGTTGAAATATATTTATTGTACAAAGATAAAGACTTAACATGTAAGCTTATTTTCCTTTTAAGTACTCACCGCCTGCAACAGCATACTTGTCACTACAGTCATTCAATTGTTCAAAAACATCATTGACACTTATTTTTTTTAAATGTATCTCAAAGCTTTTGTCTCATTTTTTTGCTTCAGCACCTGCAAATTGTTTTCCTTTTATTGATGTTTGAACAGGAAGACATCAACCGCATGAGGTCAGGTGAGTATGAAGGATGTTTTAACGTGGTAATGCGGAGCTTGACTAGGTAATCACATACTAACAGGGATCGATGTGTGGGTTTATTGCCATTCAGCGAAATCCAATTGGTTTCTGCCCCTTTTTTAGGCCGTTTCTTCCTAATGGCATCTCATAAGCGCCTAAGAATTATTGTATGGCCACTGCCATGCGATAAATTTACCTCATATGTGATTTCATCAATTATTATTCTTTTGTTTGCATGGACAATTTGCCAAACTCACTCAATGTTGTCATATGTGGTTGCATTGGAGGGGTGTCAACTATGAGAGTTATCTTCAATGTTTATGGAACCTTCTTAGAAACATTTTTTCACTACCTCAATTATGTACACCTGAATTAACATTTTAAGTTTCTCAGAAGACGACTTTTCAAGCGAAACACAAAATTTAATGTTTTTCGTAGTTCATTAAATCAATTTTCAAAACGCAACGATGTAAACACACAAATAACAAAAAGCGCTCTCCATAGAGAAGCAATGGCGGCTGCGTGATATCCCTTCTCCAGGAGTAGTACCAACTGCTACAAAACAAAATTCCCACTAGCAACAATGCTGTGTGTCTGTGGACATTGATTCCGGGACTTTTTTGACTGTA